>JASZXT010000306.1:0-30263 GCA_035521555.1 Lecanoromycetidae sp. Uapishka_2
AGGTAAAGTCTTACCTAAAATAGTAGTCGGCCCCAGCTCCGCCTTACCCGTTAGGGGGGGGGTCCTTTAGCAATATACCGTTTATACTACTGATATATATCATACCACTGGGAATCGGTATCATACCATATCATACCACGATATCATGATAAATGGAATGGTATGATATACCATCGACAGCCTTGGCGAGTACCAAGACGCTACACCAGAGACTTCAGAGGCGTGCACTTGTGTGTATGGGACATCAATTACAGTTGTCCAGCGTATGTCGCTGTCCTCTGTGTCAATAATTACCCAGAGCTGCGACTACACGACGTGGCCACGTAGCCAGCCTTCGGTGACTGAACCACCACCGACCATCTCAACAAATTTCCCTGGTATTACCATCTTCGTTGCTCCCTTTGAAGCCCAGATGCTGACCTATTCTTCCCAGGTTGCCAGGTGTGCACAGTCGTCGGTCCTAACCTGAACAATTGCTCGCCCTTACCGTCGTCGCTAGGTTGTGTTCCTGAGAAGTCCTCCACCGTCCTGTCTGCCGATACATCCGGCGTCACCGTCGGAACTCTCACGGGGTCGGCTTTCTACTCGGCCATACATCCGCGATCGATCAAGTCTGCGAGGTCCCGCCAAACAATGGGGGCACGGGTTCGTTCACCTGTACTGAAACTGCAACCGCGACGCTTGCAGCAGACGTCAAATACACTGCCCATCCGCTAGGCGGAACTGATTGGAGCAATGAGGGGACCCTTACTTTGCAAATAACAGAAGCGAGCTATGGTTCTCTCGAATGGTATGCGACGAACAAAGCCATTATTGCAGCGCTCGCTCAAAACTCCACTCAAGGTGAGTCCCCCAATCACTGAGGTGATCGGTCGAGACTATTCCAGAAGAAAGTCCTAACAGAGCTTCAGGTAACTGCAAAAGCATCACAGCACTTGGAGAAAGCGGTCCTCCTCTCATGCCTCGGGAGGATGTTCCTCCGGCCCCTGTGCCGGTGCACGAGACGTTCAATATTTGCCAGGCTAGCTCAAACTTCCAGCTTATTGAGGTCAATCCGGCTTCGACTGCACCGGCAAGGGAGCTATCTTTCAATCTCAGGTTCCAGGCTGCCACTGATGGGAATATCCTTTGCGAATTCCTCGAAGACGTGATTGAATTCATTGAGACTACCATCGCCGTCGAGACAGACACCGAGGTAACCATACCAGAGGAGGTAAAGGTCGATCAGAAGCTTCTCGACGCGTGTGAAGGCAAATTGTCCCGATAGCTGCTCAAGTACTATGTACATTGCTGGCAGTAGCGCCGTCTTTCCTTTGATGCTACATTAATCTGATTTCAAGAGCATATTGGTAGTGAGCGTCAGGCCCACGACGCGTCTCCAAGCTCTTTCATGTCTACTGAAGAAGCGAACCCATAGATCTTAGCCACCAGAATATCGAGGGTGCCAATATCATTGTCTCTGCAATCACTGTATGGTTTACATCTTCATTGAAACAAGAAACAATGGCCTACAACGCCTACGTGCAAGAGTGTAGGAGTCAGAAGTCGGAATGAGCCTAGGTCCACACTTTCAATTGATCAGACACTAGGACTCCCCAAGTAGACATCGATAGCACGAGCAACGACTAATAGAGGCCTTAGAGCCCATCGCTGCGTTTTGAGTTACAAACTTTTCGTACAGCCTGATTGTTTTCCAACACCGCAACTACCGGGAACTATATGATTAGCTATCTATTCAGCATCCTCAGGTGTCCTCGATGGTCATATACGTAGCGCGTTTCAAGTGTATCTCGAAGCGAATTGTGGTGCACTCGACCCAAGCTGCAATAGTCGCCTTACTAAAGCGATCCCTCAAACGTTAACTTTTCGAACTTCTATTGTATTGCAACAAACTCCACAAATTTGGAGCAAGCGTAGCATATTCTCAAGATCTCGCTACAGTGACGTCGAATGAGGTGAGAAATTTACTGTTATTTGTACGTTTTCAATGAAGCACGCAGGAAATGGAACTTATGGGGGAAATATGACTGTCGAGGATGTTTAGCTGACGCACACGATGTTTGACGACGCAGCGTTCTGTTTTGCTAAGGGGAGTTGTAGGGCGACGAAACATGACACTATTCCAAGATCCAAGCATTCATTTGTCTGACTCGGACTCAATAGCCCAAATTCGGTGTCTTGTGCAACTACAACTTCGCGTAGCCGCTTCGAATGCGACCGAATGCATATCCATCATAAACCCCTTCTTTATCATTTTGCCGACGCAATTTTGAAGCTTACACGGGAGGTACCGGGGCACACAAACATGGCTGTTGATTTCCTGCGGATGCATCGAGTGTTACACTATTGGAAAGAGAGGGGCTGGGCAATTTGGTACAATACTTGCGGTGAAACTGTTCACTTTGGATCACAGATTGGAGAGCTTCAATGGAATTAGGGCTTTTTCTTGAGTCCGTGTGAGACCTGCCTGCCTGCCTATGGCCTCTAAGCTTGGGGATCGTTGCCGGCCATATTGGGCGCATGGAAGGTATTCAAATCGCACCTTACTTGTCCTTCTTATATCAGGCCTGCTGAAGCGAAGTGAAGAAGTGTTTTCAACGTGCAAATTGATTTCGCAGTAAAGATCGCTTTCTCGCATCTGATGCCCTGAGCAGATGCTCCTCTCTGATATCATCGCCCATAACCGCTCCCACCGGCTGGATTGTTTCCTCCGCCACGGAATCCTTGAGGGTTTCTAGCCAGCTGTCGCATATAGCATGTGCTACATAGATTGATTAAAACCACCTGTTGGGAAAACTGTTGGACTGCTAGGCATCGACCAGGCAATGAGGCATCGGCTCCACCTATCAAACAGTAGGGTCCGGGTTGAGTTTCAGTCCGGCGCGACACATCTGTGTTGCATGCGGAACATCTGGTTATGATTGTTTGATGGTGACACATAATTGCTTTGGCTGGGGTTGTTGAGGTTGCTGGAGATATGCTCTGGGAGTTGGACTGCTTTTTGTATTGAGGTAATTGCGAGAGCCGGTATGTAAGTTGAGGGACGAGAATGAGATGTTTGCTGCCTGGTAAGGAATCTATGGCGAATGACTTTCTATTCCGAGGTTGCACGGGAAAATCTCTGGTCAAAGTGGACATTATCGTGCTGCATGGGTCATGTGATCACAGTTCGCTCGGGCTGGATGCAGTGCAGGCTCGTTCCATTCATGTGCAAAGTATCCGTACTTCTACCGTAAGCGTCAATTCGAACTCTGTTGAAGACGCAAGTAATAATTGACGTTTGATCATGGTCGAGAAATAAGAGGATACCGTAGTATATTAAGTCCATGATTTTGTTGCAATGCAAGTTCTCACGCTTAATATATTTCATATACTCACGACCAATTGATACTGAGGCTGAAATCTTCGAAGGGTGAGAGCTATCACTGCCAACTCATCTGCTCTTCACTCCACATCTATTCACTAGCTTGCGGTGTCATACTTCCACATCCACGACGTCATTAGCGAATCCCTCACTATCGACACTTACCAGAAAACGCCCATTACCCAGAGACCAGGCACTGGGATGATGAACTCGAATGAACCCCCCGAATCCGTTTCTTGAGATACGACGGGTTTGCGGGCGCCAAACATATCCCTTGCTTCGGAAGATTTCGAAAAGTTCCCGGTCTGATACCTCACCAGTTCGGATGGCCAATAGAGCCCGCACGTTGAATGCTCCACGCCTTTCAATCTCGGTGAATAACGCATCTATCTCCGCCGATGGCACATCGCTCAGATGACCCGGACTTAGATGTGGGAGTAGAGCACCAAGCGAGAGAAGCCTTCTATATGTCTGTCTCTCCCTTCGAGCTCTCGTGAGGCGTGCATCCGAGAAGGCCGTCTCGCTAGCTTGCAAAACCTCGAGGATCTCTCCGAACTCGTCAAGGTCGTCGTCGTTGTCAAAGTAGATCTCGGCGCCCGTGAACTCGTCATCGTAGTCTTCATCGTTTTCCTCATCATCATCCTCCTCCTCATCGCCTTCCAGAAAGCCGAATGAATTCTGTCCTCGAGCCGGGAACAGTTCGCATCGATAGTGGCAGGTATTATTGTTATGTTCGAGCAGCCACAAGCTGATGCAGTCCGAGCCCACCACATGCCCGCATGGCAGTCGTACTTGAATTTCTGCAGACGTGCTGAATAGCTCATGGCAGATGTCACAGGTGCTGGTCTCCGAGACATTTTCGACTGGCGGTAATCTCTCAATGAAGTGGGTCACGCAACAGAATGGTTGAGACATTGCGAGCGCTGAAGGTTTCCAAAAGCTGCTTGATCTTCTCGAGTTGGGGTGTCTTCGACGAATTTTTTTCAGTTTGACGGTGCTTTGGAGAGTGAAGAAGCTGTGCTTCAAGAAGGAAAGGAGGCTATATATAGAATAGTCACAATAAGTAGACTCTGGTAGAAGTGTCCATAATACTTTGGGGGTCTCTTTGTGATAGCATGAGCTCAGCTTAGCTAAGAAGTGAGTACAATGACATTGTTGTGAGGCTCGTATGGTAGACAACGCATTCCAGAAAGCATGTGTTATCTGCTCAAAGACAGCGGTAATGGACTCGTACAAAGCAGCATATGGCACAAAGAGGTGTGAATTTATTGTGGAGCTTGAAATCCCCAATTGCCGGAGTAATGATGAGACTAAGGCATCAAAACTCTAGGGTTCTGGAGAGACACGGAGGATGTGGATTAGAATCTTAATGACGAGCAACTTGACCCACATTACAACCTCTCTATAACCATCATAGAATGTGTAGCCCTCGTCCTCGGGAACGCGAGATTCGACCCTTAGATATCCCACTATCATAATTCTTTGTCAGCGGCACATCCAATGCATCGGCGGCCAGCCTACAACCAAAAATGCTCAATAAACATCCAAGAGCGTCTCTGACGGCGCAGCTCATAGTGATCATCTTTCAACTATAGCTTTCTCTCCATGAGAGATCTTTAGCTGTCCAAGAGCGCACTGGATGCGACTACTTATCTCCTTTGAGAAGGCACAATCCGCGTCAAACCTTTCGTGATCGAGCATGCGCCGGCCACTGGTTGGCTGACGCTAATGGCGGATAGATTTTTGTTTCCATAGGGTCTTCGATTGCCATGGCCGCATCTCGGCGGTATTTTGACATTTCAAAGCTACTGTCTGGAGGGGAGGACGTCCCATTAGCTTCAGGCCCGAGCCATGAATGCCGCTGCCAGGCACAGCCACATGGAGACGGGCAGACGGGTATACCACGACTTTTATTTCAACATAGAACCACTTCCAATGTTTTTCTAGGAGGGCGTTTCACAGATGACGAAGAATCTTAGAACACATACTATTATGAATCGAGTGGGCTACTAGCCCTGGTCTTCGTAAGAGATGACGGCTACATTAGTGCAGTAACATTGGTATGAAATAGAGAAATTAGTGTGACCAGCAGCATTTGGCTGAAAGAAAGGCTGAACCCAAAGCCCAAGGCTATGGCAGGAGCAAGCAATGCCATAACGACTCTATTGCTTGAATTAGAAGCCAAGAATATTCATCCAATGCAGTATAAGTATGCGAAGAATTCAAATGCGGACATATGCCATGGAAGAAGAATGGCCAAGTGGTACAGGGATTTGCAATGGGCTGGTGATTGTGTCCTAGGAAGTCATGATTCGAGCTTAGTCGGTACATGAAAATTATAAACAACCATGGGCTGAATGTAGGGTTGTCAATGAAGAACTGCTGAGCTGACGAGCCAGGCAGCATACTCGTGAAGTGCGCGTATCCTCCACATTTAGGTGCCTCAATATATCTTGGGACCTGATAGCAATTGTACTTTATCCAGGCCATGAGGAAATCAAATCAGTCTGTTTCCAGCTTCATCATTGGGAGCGACGCAGTATATCTAAAAAGGGCGAATGCGATAGTCAAGTGTTGGTAAACCATGCCTCAAATGTCGATTGGACTGTACGATACTTCTCTTGGAAGCATTGGTTATTGGCCTGGTCGATCCTACTTTCTTCTGACTCTAATGCAATAGGAGTCAGCTTATGTAATGATAGACCCTTGACCGGATTACTAAGCCGAATAGCGTCAATCATGAGTGACAATGGAATTTTCTTCTATAAACCATGGTTCTTGTCATCAGCTCGCTCTATCGAGCCATACTGCGCAGATGATGGCAAGCTATAAACGCGTTAGCCACCGCGGCAAGATGAGAATTCTTCTCGCCGCTCGCTCCTCCATACAACGCCTTGTACGGTGAACTCTTGTACGGTGCACCAGGATTTAGTGCAGTCATTGGGTTCATTCTGTCACATCATCAGTGGACTCGTCAACTTCCTGCGAGACGGCAACGCTCCATGCTGCAGACTATGGCTTCATCCACTTACCATCCGAGCCTAAGTTGGCAGACTTGGCACCATCCAGACCTTGTCATTCTCACGGCCAACAAACGCTGTGTAAAGAAGAGTTGGGAATTCTGGATGCCTGTGCTTCTGGTGATATTCTCAGGCTCAAAACTATGCTTCCTACCGACGATGGGCATTGTGACAAGAGGGCATTTGGCCCAAATTCGCTGCCTATGTGGACAATGCTATCCACAGCTATTGCACACAAGCAGCCTGAAGTCATTGAAAAACTACTCAACATACTTCCCAAGTGGTCCATGTGTGATCCTAACCTCCTCCGAATAGCTTTTGAGAACCCTCATCTTTCAAGCTTTCGAATGCTTCATTCCCGCTCTCCCGATATCGTGAATATGGAGGTCGAGTCGAGTAACTCGACTGCTCTAGTTGAATCCTCTGTGGGGTCGGATCCTTCAATACCCAACTATCTTTTGGACAATGGAGCTTTAATCAATGAGGGTTACTATCACAGTTTGGAAGCCTTAGAAGCGGCAGTTCTTCGAAAGCAGCCCTTGGAGCTGATCAAGAAAATGGTCGAGCACGGAGCAATCATAAAAGGGACCGTACTACAATTCGCGATACGGCGACAAGAACCTGCGGTCCTGGAATACCTTCTCGATCATGGCACTTACGACCCATCGGCGCTCATGTGTGCACAGTCAACTAAGAATGACAAAATCATTTCAATGGTTGAGATCCAAGCAAAGAACCTCACCAGGAATGAAAAGCAGCTGGAGGCAAATAAGGAAGAAGTCGGGAAAAGCAGATATGGAGGCATAAAGTGGTGCGGTTTTCACCAATGGGTTAGTCACCCAAAATATGGTGACTCGGTTTAAGACCGTTCATCCTAGGGAATAAATTGAGTCTTGATGTCCTTGTTCCCGCTGGAATTCAACAATAGACCGGAACACTCTTTGAGAATACATTGGCTTTCGAGTATATGGTCAACATTAAGGACACGAAATCTTTCGTAAGCCTTTTGAGTGCTTTGGCCTCTTCTGTTACATTTCTTAATTCGAGGTACAGCTCTTCAAACTCTACAGAACAGTTCCATGCTGATCTAGAGCTATCTGATCACTTGCCCAGAGCATTGGCTAGCTCTAGATCTCACGCTACATATAGAACTCGGCTGCCCTTGATCGTGGGCTAAGGCAAAGAATCTGCAATTTTTCTTGCAGCCTTCTATTCATGGTCAAGAAGACTGCTTGGCATACCTCTAGTTCCAATTGTATGAGTAGCCTTGGTGATGAATCAGTCGCATAGATAGGTTTAGAATAGTACCAGGTTCCTGTTTATCACCCAGAAACAAAACGCGTCAACTTTACCCATGCAGGACATTAAGGAATCTTTCGGCCAGATCAGCCAATCACAGCGTCCGATGCCTCAAACGTTAGGTTGAGGCACACCCATTCTAAGCCTCACTTAAGATTCTCAACCGCTTGTGCAAGTGAAATTTCAGCGCCAAGGCCATTTTCGCCCGAGAACTTTCCGCCTTTCCACTTACGGAGGAATTATCACCACAATTCGTCCGAAACATGGGGAAACTCGCACAGTGGCGGGAACCAGCGTCGAGGTCGTTGGGTGACAGGACGAAATTCCCAAGGGGGCAAGGACGGTGTCGCATAATGCGCAGTACCTAATGCTTGAGTGTCAAAGATCGCCCTCAAGCTTGCTTGGGAAGGCTGGATGGGGATCGCAGGCACAAGTGATGGCGCCGACATTACCGAAGGTGGTAGAAATTACAAAGCACGAAAGATACTGAGAACCCAGATCTTCCCTAATGTGACCCTCGTGCATTCGTGCTTTAATAGTCCCATCAAGCTGCTTAGCAATATCAGAATTGTTTCACTCTGTCTTACTGGCACTTGACATTTCAAAAATGCACGATCTCGAGATGCCTGCCGGTGGGCCTTACGGTGAAAGGCTGTTGCCGCAGATCATCGATGCATATGTACAAAGTGATCCTGAACGAGTCTATGCATTGGTCCCTTATTCTATAGATGTTGCTCAAGGCTTCCGCAAAATCACGTATAGGAATTTGGCCAGCGCCGTAAATGGTGTCGCTTGGTGGATAGATCGCGAGATTGGTCACTCGGATAATTTTGAAACATTGGCTTATATGGGTGCATCGGACATTCGCTATGCTATCTTCTTCTTTGCTGCCATCAAGTGCGGCTACAAAGTATGTTGTCTATGAAGTCATCGCAGTGCCTTGGCTGACCTTTTGGCGTACAGTTTTTAGTACCTTCAGCCCGAAATTCCTTATCTGGAAATGTTTCATTGATGACAGCATGCACATGCACCAAGGTTTTCTGTACCGCAGACATGGCTAAGAAGATTCCCGAGTTGGAGAAGAACGTGCCTGATTTGCGGTATTTCGTCCTTGCTTCTTTAGACGAACTACTTTCGGCATCGTCTGTGCATTATCCGTATAATAAATCTCATGCGGAGGGGATCAAAGATCCAGTCCTCATCTGCCATACCTCTGGCTCCACAGGTTCGTCGTATTTTCGTACTTATGGACTATAGTCTGGTAATTGACTCGGAGATCGCACAAGGTGCTCCAAAGCCTATCATACTCCCCAACGGCGCCTTCAGCGTTATCGACAATCAGCGCAGATTGTCAAAATTGGAAGGCCGGAGAAATATGGATTATTCGCTGTTCGATCTGGGTGGAAAAGGTTTCATCAACACCTTCCCGGGCTTCCATGTAAGTGGAACAAATCAGAGCTTCTATTGCAGATGCTGAAACCGGCAATTAGGTAGGTGGTATGGTTGCCATGACTGCACTTCCGATTTTCTACAATTCTCATGTGGTCATGGTACCTTCCCAGAAACCTGCCAATGGAGAAATGATGGGTCAAATCATGTCTCAGATGCCAATTCGAGGAGTCTTCACACCACCAACCGTAGTTGAGGAGTTACTTGAAACGCCCGAAGGCCTCAGTCAGATTGCTCGAACGGAATTTGTCATGTATGGAGGTGGGCCATTAGCACCAGCAGCAGGAGATCGCATCAGCCAGGTGACATGCCTGACCTCGGCAATTGGGTCGACTGAGGCTGGGATCATTCCAGCGCGTGTCCCAACAAGAGAAGATTGGAGCTACTTCGAATGGCACCCGGACTACGAAGGTACGTTTGCTTATCTCTTACGTTCCACTCTCATACAGAAAGCAGAATCGCCGTCACCGAATTAGTCAGCCCAGAGCGTTTTGGGAACCACTTTATACACTTGTCCAGCAATGCTAATGCTAGAACTCGTGTAGTTGACATGGTACATGTGCACACCGACATTTATGAGCTGACGATACCGAATCCTGCGCGAATGGCTTGGATCCATACAATTTGGCATACGTTTCCAGACGTCAAGGTATGGAGAACCAACGATCATTACAAAAAGCACCCAACGAAGCCAGGCCTTTTTATGTTCCGGGGGAGAGGCGACGATGTGATCGTGCTTTCCAATGGAGAGAAGTTTCAACCAGTCACCACTGAAAGCATAGTCCAAGGTCACCCAGATATCGAGGGTGCTTTGGTGGTAGGAACCGGTCGATTCCAGCCTGCACTTATCATTGAACCTAGAGTGCCTATAGTAGACGCAGAAGCGTTCATCGAGCAAATATGGCCCACCGTTCAACAAGCCAATCAGGAAGCTGCAGCCCATGGCAAAATCTTCCGCGGTAAGGTCATCCTAGCTAGCCCCGAAAAGCCCTTCATCAGAGCTGGAAAAGGGAGTATCATTCGCCCAAAATCTACAGCGCTGTACGCCGACGAGGTAGAGGCACTCTTCACCCACGCCACCGGAAACATGGAGCTTGGAGGTTTGTCAACAGAGCAAGTACAGGATTTCACTGCACTTAGGGCCTCTGTTGGTAATTATGTTCGCTCCATCATCCCAGATCTACCCAAAGGCTCGACAGGGGGAAAAGAGGACTTCTATGCCTGGGATCTCGATTCTGTCCAGACCATCGAGCTTGCAAGTGGATTGCGCGCTTTGCTCAAACCTCATCTCAATCTCATAGATTTATCGACAATAGCGGCGAAAGCAGTCTATGCTAATTCGACAATTGACAGTCTTTCGGGATTCATCGGTGGGCTTATGGGACTGACGAAAAGCGATGCAACCACGGAGCGAAGCACACGCATGAGTGCTATGCTCGAAAGATATACTGACAGCCTTCCTGCAGCGCTCAATGGGGCTGAAACACGAGGTGTAGTACCTTCAATGAATGACAAGACGTCTGAAAATGGAATCTCAATTACGAAGAGCGCTCCTCACATGAATGGCGAAGCACAACCTAATGGTGTCGCTTATGCCAACGGCGTTGCTAATACTAACGGTACCTCCCGTTCTTCCTCCCACGGCCCCGCCCTTTGTGTGCTGTTAACCGGCTCCACCGGCTCCCTAGGCACTCAACTACTTCAAGCTCTTATAGAAGACCCTCAAATTTCCAAGATAATATGTCTGAATCGTGCAGAGAATGCATTACAACGAGCCCAGAAAAGCTTGACCTTGCAGAACATCAGGCTTGACCTTGTCAAAGTCGAGTTCCACAAAGCCCAATTCGCAGACCCCCATTTCGGTCTATCAGCTGAAAGTTACAGCAGCCTGCTCACTCAAATCAACATCATCATCCACAACGCCTGGAACGTAAACTTCAACCAATCCCTGGAATCCTTCTCCTCACAAATCCTCAGCGTCCGACATTTTATCGACTGGAGCATATCCAGCCCCCTTCACCCTCGCATCCAATTCGTGTCCTCTATCTCCTCCATCGCAAACTGGGCATCCTGCTACCCCTCCGACACTCTCATCCCCGAAAGCTCACTACTCTCCACCGACTACGCCGTCGCGCTTCCAATGGGCTATGGCGAGTCCAAACACATTGCCGAGCGTCTGCTCGCCACCGCCGCCTCACGCTGCGGCGTCAGCGTCGACATTCTCCGTCTCGGGCAAGTCGCAGGTCCCATCGGTGCTGCGGGCGGAAGCTGGAACAGGAGTGAGTGGTTTCCGGGGTTGATTCAGACGTCGAAGGCACTAGGGTGTATTCCAGATGCGGTTATGGATGTAGATTGGATCCCGGCCGACGTGCTGGCGAATATCATTTGTGATCTGGTGCATGATAATCACAAGGGTTTACGAACGTATAACTTGATCAATCCACACAACCGGGAATGGAAGGACTTAGTACCGGCTATGCAAAAATTCGTAGGAGGGAAGGTGGTATCGTTGCAAGAATGGACGGATATGTTGGGGGAGGTGGATGGGAGTGATACGACGGAGATGGCAGCGAAGCCTGCGTTGAAGATTTTGGAGTGGTTCAAGAGTCTGGCGGCAGGGTTGTCTTCAGGCCAAAAGCCATTGAAGTATGTCACAGTCAATGGAGCCGAGTCGAGCAAGACGATGGCGGAACTTGGTCCTGTGAGTCCGGAATGGATGATGCATTGGTTGGAGCAGTTGGACCTTTAAGCACCGTCTTAAGCTGGTTCTTGCTATGTCATGTTCCACATATTAGATACATCGAAGCTGAGTGTTGTCTTCCAAATGAGACGTTGTGGATTCAATCGCCATAACCGACCCCCTCCTTCAAAGTGCATTTTTCTCTCCGGCAAACGTAGAATACCTACAGGGAACTCTATCCTTGACGGTGTTTGAAGACGGTAACAGACAAAATAGTTGAGTACATGAGACCGTCAACAAATTTTTTGAAACTGGGTAAGAAGAATTACGCTTTGTAATCGAAGTTTCGACTCTTCTTGAGACATGTTGGCAGAATAGTAGTACAAGGGTACCCCGTGGCAGCCGGTGAGCATAGCCCGTGTCTGCACAAAACACCTTATGCTATCTACTGCAAACTATCAAAGACGGTACTGATGTCGCTGTTCAGGCAGTGCACCAGGATATGTCGACAATCTACTCCGTGAGGGGCTCAATTCTAAGGTGGACATGAACTCTAAATAATGCTCGGCGCAATACTCCGTAGTCAATGATTGGAAGATGTTCTATACGGGCACTCTTGATTGGTCATCCTGTAGTTTGCATCGCCGGCAATTGGCGTTCGTGGCAGTGCTGTTGTTGTCGCATCTTGTCCGTCATGGTCGTTTTGGTGTTTCATCTTTTCTGCTTAGTAATCCTTGAAGACCTGACAACCGTCTCAACCCCTGAATGTTGCTCATCCTCCTGTATCACAATTGTCTCAGAAGTGCAACACATTTTGAAGCAAAGTCGAAACTCCAACTCAACTCCATCTGCCTTTGCCAAGCAAATAAATCAGAATGTTTTTGAGATTTGGAAAGGAGATTAGTGATATAATGTACACGGTTTTTGGTCCTCGGCTAGCAGAACGAGATTTATTATGCAGCGGCCTAGTAAGGTTCGCGACGCAGCCTTCATGTTGCTCGTATATATAAACAAGAGCTCTGGTGATCATGGTTTGGTCCTTGTGGATCATTCTTCTGGTCATCTATTCCGATCTTTCCAACATGCAAACCTCTGTAGATGTCGTCTCAACCCAAGGTCATAAATAGAACTGGTCCACGAAGAGCTAGTGGACTACACAAGCGCACTGGGTGCAATACATGCAAGTAAGTCAAGCCAATTTTTGAGTACAGAGTCTCGTGAAACTCTGTATATATTGGACTCATTAAGAGCGATGCCTTTTCTGACGACGCAGAATCCGGCACGTAAAGTGCGACGAAGGAAAGCCCGCTTGTCTGAAATGCAGTCGCAGCGGTCGAGTCTGTGATGGCTATGTCAACAAGACACCGGCGAGCTTTGTCCCTCCCACAATCCCTGAGCCTATCGATATGCTCTTCCCCAATCGCCGTCTGTACGTCACTACACCTCTCCACAATCAAATTAACGGCTCGGAGCAAGAACGCAGAGGGTTTGACTTTTTTCATCGGCAGATGGGCGTAAATCTAGCCACAACCTTGAATCTAACGATACTCTACCAATTCACACTGCAAATAAGTCACTTCGACAAGGCCGTAAAGTCAGCTGTGGTTGCGCTGGGTTCGATAGGGGAAACACTCCAACTAAAGGCTTCAGATACCGAGCGCGCCCAAGAATGCCAAAAATTCGCTGACATTGAATACGGGAAAGCCCTTAAGCATCTTCGCAGTCGCCTTGAGATTAGTCCCGAAAGGTCAGAAGTTGTGGCCATGATTGTCTGCTTTCTCTTCACGATGTTCGAATTCCTACAAGGGAATGAGGCTGGGGCATTAGCACACCTTAAAAGTGGGCTGAGAATACTGCATCAAGCGCGGACATCGTCAAATCCGGGTTCTTCAGAAAATGTGTACCATCCTCAACATCCTGTCAGGAGAGAGATCTATCGGACATTTGCCATCTTGGACAGCCACGCCAGTGTGTGGACTGGCCGGGAGATGTACAAGCCTAGCGAACCACAGACATACGCCCCTGATCGCCCTCCTGACAAGCTATTGATACCAACGGATTTCACGTCGCTCGCTACAGCTTTGGAGATGATGATAGTCCTGATTGACCAGGCTTTCAAATTCCAACGTACTGTCATCCCATTTGGCTGGGCAGAATCTTCGGATCAAGTTCCAACTGCCGTCCGTGCTGATCAGCAACGATTGATAAAGCAGACGCTGCGATGGAGCAAAGCCGTGGAAGCTCTGTGTATCGATGTGCGGGTGGAACTTGTTGGCGAGGACGATTGGAAGGCTCTCGTCTCGGTCATGAAGATGAACAATTTTATCACCCTCATCATCCTCCGGGCCGCTCTTGACCGGAGCGATGAAAGCATATACCGTGGACTCGAGGGCGAGTTCAGACAAGTCGTCGCTCTTGCTAATACCGTATTAAGGCCCAAAGCGCGTGAAAATGATGGTACTGTGCAAAAGATTCAGCGAATTGTGTGCATCATTAATAAATCTATGAACGAGGACAAAAAAGGCAAGAACCCGCACTCAATTTACGCTTTCTGTGTCGGTGCCATTGCACCTTTATCCTTTGTGGCATGCAGATGTCAAAACTCCGAGGTAAGGGACGAGGCGATTAGACTACTGTCTGAACAACGTTGGCGTGAAGGAGCCTGGGATAGCTCGGTCATGGCGACAATCGCGAGGAATAGGCTTAGAAGAGCCGAAGCATTGACACAGTCGACAAAGTCCGACGCGTGATTGTCATGACCATGTCCAATACACCAAAAGCGGTCAGTGATCTGATTTCAAGATCTAAGGGGTTGTCAATTGAGACGATCTGGCTCCAATAGTGCGATACAGTCACCCCAAGGCTTAGACAACACGCCACTCCACAAAGCTATAAATGAGCAGCAAGACAACATTTCGTAAATGGTGGAGAATTGATCAAAAGCTCCCTTCGGAGACGGATGCAACGATCTCGCTGTAGGATAGCGGAGGTGTCAAACCCCCGCGACCCACAATGAGGCCTTATGTATGACGTCGTTCTGCATTCAATGTATGTACCGCAGCCCTATTCAGCCTCAAATTAAATCCCTCAATGATAAAGCGAACGACATGAAAAGACCTCCGTCCTAAGCATCCGACGTGCGCAGTACCACTTGCACTTTCAATAAAGGATAAGTGGCATAAGTTGGTCATGGCTACACAGAAAATCGAAGGCGTCGAGCGTCCAACCTCTTCATCCAAAACCCTTATCATCTCACGTATTCCACTCAACCTACGTGCTCACAAAGTCCCTCTCGCCATATTCTTCACCACCACTCTCATCACCAGCTGTATTCTCCCGCTCGTCGGCTACTTCGCTCTTCACTGCAAAACCACACTGAAAACACAAATCATCCTTTCGATAGTGACCCCAATCTTCGGCGTCGTCGCACTCCATTCCTTCTTCACACGCACCATACGCCTGGCACGGCCGTCCTCGACATGTCGTCCACTCGGTAGCCGTAGCGCTTGGACTCTTGACTATTTCGACTGGAACTTTGCATTCGGCTTCTGTGTCGTCTCCGTGATAATCGCCATTGGAATTTCAAGGAACCCGTCGAATGTCAGAATAGTATCCCTGCCATTATCTATTCTCTTATTGCTTGTTTGTGGTCAAATGGTTCTGCTGATTCCATTTCGGGCTTTGCATCTTCGAGCACCTATCCGATTCTCCTCCCTAGAAAGAGGCGAATTTCTAAGACCAGCCATCTTCACCATCGTGGAAGATGTTGTAGCTGTGGACGGAAAACAAGGCGACGTTTTCCGAGCAGCGTGGAAAGCGAGATACGAATCCAGCGCACCGTTCCGTAAACTCCTGTCCAGACTGGACTTGTTATGGGGATTGATTGGGATACATGTCGCAGGGGGCATCATTGCAGTGATATTCGCTGTCGAGGACGAGTCAGTCGGTTGGGCAATTGGTAAGTCTTCCCGTCAACCCCAAATCCTACAGACCACGCTAATACCTTCTAGGTTGGTCAGTCCCATGGATTTGGGCAAGTCTGATGACCATTGTTACCATTGAGATGACCAAAAGCACATGCAGGCAGGAGGACGCGCTGGAGCAAGCAACGGATGCGTAAAGCCTGGCTTATTCTACCCATGGGATAGAAGCTAGAGCGGTACGGGATTATGACAGACTTGACAATGCTTCCAGGACGAACCAGGCTGATGGCATTTCAAGTATGTGCAATCTCTATTTAGGCTTATAACCGTACTTTCCCTGATTCCGGAACGCAAATGCATGTAATACATGAATCATACACAGCATGAAAGTCACTAGTTGCACCAAATGCGTCACCAAGCGAAACCTAGTCTTAAGTACTCAGCAAGAAATTTTCTCGGCCAAGTCCAAACTCTGTATGGATAAGACAGCGAGCTTCACCTATCGTCTCGCCATAGAGAACAACTCAATCTCAAATCTGGTATGAATTCAACTCAGGAAGATACTTCCAGCTGTTGAAATCTCGACCCATTGATCTCTCCTCTGCTGGACCCTCTCCTACAACCGGATTCACCGCTATCCCAATCCCTCCGTTATCCAACATCGCCCTCATGTACCCATCATAAAATCACGCTCTCCCCACCTACTCCATCTCTCCCTCAAAATATTTGTATCCTTTCTCACGGGCGCAAATCTTAGCATAACAGCACGCTTTCCACACTCCTCATGGACCCATCTCATTCTATCCTCCAACACTCATAACCATTCGTAAACTCCCTAGCATCTAGACGGCGCTTGACTTGCATACTTACATACATACATACGTGCTTCCTGACCTTCCCGCACGTCCCGTCACGTATACTAGTATCTCTAATTCGCGGTTATGCTCGCAGCCGCCGTCGCGACATTTTACCAGCGGACACAAGGCCACAGCAATGATCCGAAGATATACCGTCGGCCTAATTTATATGTGTGGTCATAGAAAGCCATGCCACAGCAAGTGGTTTTCGTGCGAGAGAAAACTCCAGAGACATGTCATTCAAGTATTGAGAAGTGCGCAGATGATATTGTCGGGAGATGGCTGGCTAAATATTGATATGTGATAAATCTTGCTTGGGCATATTTATCCCAATTGATGATATATTGACAGCGACATAGGGCTGAGCAAACAGTCACATCACGTCCCTTCAAGTACAAGAATCGTTCCTCCAGCACACCACCACACGAACAGCTCACCCAAATTTCCTTTTCTCATGCGTCCTATTCTCTTTTCCATCCTCCATCATCACCCAGTCGAACCCCACACACGACGTTACACTATCCATATCAACAAACTTAATCTCATCCGGCCTAATCCTCTCCAAATATCCCGGATCATCAAACGCATTTTTCAAATCTTGAAAATCTCTCACATAAAAGTCCGCCATCGCATCGAATTTGATCTGCTGTTGAGATCCAGAGTCTCCCAGGGATTTCCCCAGGTCGCGGTACTCGGGTGTAGCATGGTACTAAGAGAAGAGCTACTTGTGAGTATTTGGTGCAGTCAAGGGCGACAATGATGGGTGCTGTGAAGGTCTGCAAAAGTGGGAAAAATTGGGGAGAAAAAGATGAGAAGAGCGGGATACTTGGATGTATCTAACGATACCCCATCTCCCACAGCCACTCGGCTATGAGATGGCCACGCTCTTCGGCCCAGTTTTTGTGGAACTCCTCTTCCGAAAGCCCATTCTTCCGATTTGCGAACGTAGTTACTCGTATGAGCTTCTCGATCGACATTGTTACGTCTTGTTTCAATCTCGGCAGATGGGTCATAGAGTCAAGAAGGAATGAGCTTGCTAGATAATGTGCTGCGAGAGGAGTGTAACAGGTGTACTCAAAGACCGCGACTTGAGCCAAACCTGAGCAAGAACCCATGTGTGCAGATGCATCGGGTTGTCAGTGTCTAGGGTGATGCACCGTAGAGTCAAGCTACCACCATGACGGCCTGCTGCCACATCGACACCAGCGCACTAGAAAGAGGACGCCTAAACCTCGGACGAATCGCGTGTTTCGATCAGCAGAGGACAAGGCACCAAAATTTGTAGATCACAAGCTATCATTAAGCTTTGATACTTATCTTGTGACTGACCTGGAAACCAAGCTTCAGCCACGTGGAGAAGCTTGGGGGATATAGCTTGGCAATGCTGAATGCGGAGCTGCTTCGCGCTGATAGGTCAGACATTATTAAGCTAGTCACCAGCAACAAGCTTGGAACAGCATGGAGAAAAGCTTCGATCCAACACGTACGAATCACGCGACAGCTTATGAAGATCCAGACCACCTTCCAGGCAGAATTTAGAAGTATCAGCTGTGATTTGGCCACTACACTGAACGAGATCCAGATGGGAGAGTCCAAATTCATTGAATTGAAGCGGACGCTACTCCGGTAGCCTCGTGTAGTAAGGTACATTTGAGGAGTACCTGGGGTCCCCGCATGATCTTCGACCATGCCTCTCTTGGAGAACCCGCGGACGCTACATAAGCGAAATTTCAACAGTCCGTCCGATATCAAATCTTAATCCGCAGACACTCGAGATTCTCCAGCTTCGAGTCTGGCAGTGTAGGTCTGGGGCCCCCACACGACTCGGACAAATTGAATCCACATGATTGGGACCCAATCCAATGGTAACGTCGAGTTTATGCATGAACGATGTACGTTAGCGGGATCTGGGGTTGCCGCATGGGGTTCGGAGCAATTATCGCGCTCTCTGGGTCTGGACCCTCAATCTGCTTTGACATGCGTCGTATAACAGTAGATGTACATGTGTACAGGATCCGATCCCTGAGTTCCAATCTTGCAATCATACCAATACGAAGGTCTGCAAATTGAGCATTTCAAGATGGTGAATCTGACCAAGTATAACATCTCCATCGTGCTGTTTGTCTGTCTCGGCGCCTACTCCTATGGCTTCTCCTACGCAGTTTTCGGGACTTCGATTGGAGAGCCTGGGTTCTATGTTTTCTTCAATCTCAATCGTCAGTTCCCCACCCTGGGCACACAGTTCTCTTCGCGCTAACAGCACATTCCAGCCAAAAGCAACCAAACGGCATCTGTTCTTGGGGCCATCAGTTCTCTCTTCTGTGCCGGTGCAGCATTCGGCGCTGTAGCTCAAGGCTGGACGGCCGACTGGCTAGGTAGACGAAAAGCGCTCTTCCTAGCTGGTGTGATATCAGTAATCGGGACGGCTGTAGTAGCTGGATCGGTCAACCTCCCACAGCTATTTGTCTTTCGATTCGTTACTGGCTTGGGTGTTGGCCAGCTGTTGGCACTTGTCCCTTTGTACATTTCCGAGGTCGCTCCACCACATCGACGTGGTCTATTGACAGCTGGTACCGGTTGCAGTTTCTCTCTGGGCTATCTGACGTAGGCAGTCACACGATCTGGCTTGGGAGTCTCTTTCTAACCGTACTTAGGTCCGCCTGGATTGGTTATGGAACTTACTTCGCAAAGAATCAGACAGTACAATGGCGCATGCCGTTGTGCTTATGCCCAATTGCACCGCTTCTTCTCTTGATTGGTATCTTTTGGGTTCCCGAATCCCCGAGGTGGCTCATCTGGGACAATCAGCTCGACAAAGCCTGGGACATTTTACAAAAGATTCACCACGATCCAACGGATGCACAAGACTTGGCTGCCCATGCCGAGTACGTCCAGATTGAGAAGCAAGTCGCTTTTGATAAGGAGACCAGTTCTGGCTACGTTCAGATGTTCACTATTCCGTCGTGGAGAAAGCGAACATTGCTCGCCATCCTTGTGATCTTCGCTGTACAATCCGCTGGTATAAACGGCGTCACTACTTATCTGATCATCGAAGCCGAAGCAACTGGCTTAACTGGTTCCATGCCACTGCTGATCTATTCTATTTATGTTGTTGTCGCTGTCAGCGTCAACTTCCTGAACGCCGCATTCCTCGATAAGATTGGGCGAAAGAGAATGCTTTGTAAGTATTCTCAGCTTTCGAATACGACTTTTGTCATTGCTAATTTACTCGTGACTCAGTGATGGGACTTGCTTGGACTGGTTTGTGTCTCTTCGCCGTGACACTTTTGGAATGGAAATATGTCGGTACGGCCAACAAGCAAGGCAACGCCGCAGCCATCTTCTTCATCAATCTCTTCGCGTTCGGCGTCGGCTTCTTCCTTGACCCTACACAATTCGTCTATGTTGCCGAGATTTTCCCCACCACCATCAGAGCTAAGGGTCTCACTATTTCACTCTTCACTTACTTCGTGGCCACTATTCTTTACACAGCTCCTGGTCCCAAGGCTTTCAAGAATATCGGCCAGTGGTATTATCTTGTCTTCGTTGGATGTGATGTCGTGTCGGCAATTCTCCTTTGGAAATTTATGCCCGAGACCACGGGACTTTCTCTCGAGGAAATGGGCGCGCTTTTTGGTGACACGGTGGTGACTCATATGACAGCTGATGGTCACGGTCTTGTAGAAGTGGATGCTATGGCTGAGTTCAAGAACGAGGGGCACGCGTTAGAGATTGACCATGCGCGCAACTATGATGACAGCAAAGTAGGCGCACATCAAACCACAACTATGACTGAGTCAGATCGATCTGTGTGATGGGTCCTTGAAGGCTTCTGGGAAAGTGATTGCGTTTGTATATAATTATTTCTGGGTCATATATACCTCGCATACAGATGTATCGCGGCGGCTCGCTGCCCATATCATGACTGCAAACGTACTTAGTGGCTTTAAAGCCTATTGAGAAAACTTCATTGTAACACGTCAGCGATTGATGTCACCAGTTTTGCATTTGAAAAAATTGACTACGCACAGTGAGATCCAAGGTTTGCCCCAATAATGATGTTGGTGACGGACCGGATTGCTGCTACTCTGTGACCCGTGCCTATATCGCTTTCAAGGAATGGTCATTGTAGATGCGTCAGTGGGAAAACGTCGTATATTATCCAAAGAAACCTTTTCTACGAATGTTCAATAGGTTCCTCGGCTAGCAGCGCCTCGTTCTTCTTTCTCAGGATGCAGGCCTTCAGAGGTGGGCGGACTATGTCGTTGAAGAGGAACGTCCCATAGACCAACAGAGCGAAGCCGACAATCTGTAACCACTTGAATGTTTCCCAGCCAAGGCCCAGCGAGACGATCCAAATGAATAACGTCCGGCATGTATCAATCGTGGATCTCGCAGTCGCGCTAACGGTCCGGGTTACGGATAGGCCGAAGAAATTGAAGCCCCCAATGCTTATCATAATGAGAACTGAGGACACAGCGATTGCCCTGTTCTGAGTGATCTCCCGCCAGCCCTCTGCAGCATCGAAGTACCCATCCTTTCCTTTCTCTGTTCGTCCAACTGCGAAGTGCAAGATGATCATGCCGATGACGGTGACGACAAAACCGAACACTCCCTCCCACCCGACGACCTTGATAGGCTCTAGAGCATATTGCTCCAATATCCATTCTTCAAGCACGAATTGGGTTGCGGTAAAGATCTGCGCAGCAGCAATCATGAGAACTCCAATAACAGTGTAAAGAGCCTCCGACTTCTTCGCCTCGATTTTGACTTCTTCTACGATTGCTCGTAGGGAGTATAAGGCGGTTCGTACCGTCGATTCGGGCTTAGGGAGTGCCTGCGGACTTTTTGTGATAGCACCGGCCAAGCCGACAAGCATGACTCCAAGGACCACGATGAATAAGGCAGACCACTGATAAAGGTAAAGCTTGCGCTTGAGGAAGACAACGCTCAGGACGCCGACGAACAGCACTAACGCCCCGCGTGTCATCTGATATATGCTAGCAGCTACGAAGAGTAGGCCCACATTCATCAGAGTCGTCCCGGTAATGTCGCAGCAGGCAGGAAGGGCCAGCAGTATGACTCGCCAACCCCCTAGCTCTTTTCGTCCTTCGCTGTTTGCTATCAATGACTTCGCGGCGGGATTAGCCGTCTCGAGAGCAGAAAATGAGTGCCCAAGCTCTTCATTGTCCTCGTCGTCTGATTCGACATCCGAGCCGTAATGGTCAATGTTTTGGTAGCCGCCGTGAAGGAGAGGTGAGTCTCTAGCAAAGTAGCGTTTATACAGGAAGGCTACGAAAACAACGAGCCAGCAGCCGGCTTCCCCAATGAACATCTGGGCCCTATTATACAGTCAGTGGAGATTTTTGGAGGTGTACAGAAAGTTATCACGTTTGAATGACTGGCATGGAGAAGCGTCGTATTTCATTAGGATCATCCGAATCACAATTAGCCACGCATTGAAGGTCCTACAGCGGGTCAGCCAAGGGCTCTTAGGGTAGGTGTGAACAAAGACGCAAGCATACCTGATACTTTGACAGCAACGTATTGCAGACGCCTGTTAGCAGCATCATGGCTACCAAGAGTGGCACCAATGCTCTGCTCGCCATGGCTGGCGTTGTGGAGTACTGCAGACAACTCGTAAGTTGTAGGGTGGTCGTTGAGACCCTCAGAACGATGGGAGGAGATGCGCAAAATCAAAGCAGCATTCATGCGAGTGTCACGCAACGGATGCTCTCATGCACAGGTCAAATGGTGCTTTGTTGTCCGGCTATGTATTCGTCTGCTGACAAGTACGGAGTACAAGCAGAGAAGTCAAAGGTGGCTCAGGTGGCTGGAGGTTGCCTCAGCTGGTGGTTACCAAGACTGACAGTCCTTCCTGTCCTTCCTGTAAGGGCTTGGCACTACTTTAGCGTCTCTATTCGCTTATTCATTGTTCACTACCATAAGAATAATGATAAGAATGACGACTTAGGTGTCTTGGATAATCGTAAGGCACTCTTATCGTAGCCTGCCTGGCGAACACCAATAGGCTTCGATGTCAAAGCCTACAACAGCGAGAGGGAGTCTCTCAACCATTGATCCCGTTCGCTATGCAATGCCAAAAAGCAAAAGTTCAAGATCGCTCCGGTGATAAACCTTTATCCCAACAATCATCTTTCTCGTCTCAAACCCAGTAGTCCAATCGCTGCTTTTCCTCGAACAGCGCTACTGGTCAATTTTTCTTCCAACGGACTACTCATCGCCCGTGACGAGGTTTGCGCCGTATGACGCGGTAGGGCGGGGGTCCTAAAGGTTTCGATGCCCTCTGCTTTCTTGGGGCTATCTTTTGTGGGTGACGAAGGTGACGAAGCGATCCGTGGGCGTGAAATCGTCCGCGCTGAGAAGGCTGTCGGCAGCAAGACTGGTGCGGGGAGTAGCTTGGGCAATGACGCTTGCTGGGCATCAGGAGTATCTTGTGAGAACACTTGATCGTCGCTGTCATCGGCGCACAGACGCAGTCGAGATAAAGGAATGTCCGTCTGATTTGTTTGCACCTTAAGATGAGCGAGACGTAGACGGAGTCGAAGCGTCTCCGCATGCTATCAAGGTAAGCAACGCCTTCAAGGAAGCTTCAGGTTTGGGAACTTACCTGGCGCACTCTTGTTGGCGAAGGTTGTGTGATTTCTGTTGCTGCAGTCTGCTGGGAAGCCATTGTCTCATCGGGATCGAAGTCTATGAGCGAAGACATTGAGTCCTTGTAGCTGTTTTGCGAGTCTGCGTCACCAGACTCTTCTGCTGTCTCCATTGCTCGACTTATTGAGGATTCGGGTGGGGCAGAAGTGACTAAAATCACAGGATCAGATAGGGTTGAGGACTGAGCCTGTAACAATGTGTCAGCTAAAAGCTCTGTGAAGTCTTTGAGGGATCAGTTACCTGGGCGAGAAGAAGGTCATCCTTGGCAGTGCTTTGCAAGCTGCTGGAGGAAAGTCTAACGCGGGCCGCGGGCTGACCAAACTCTGCCATATCGACTTCATGAATCTGTCTCTTGAGTCCCGTTTTTATATTGCTGGTCATACTCGTCGTGGGATTCCCAAGGGTGTTCACTGGGAGATCACCAAGAGCGCGACGTGTGGGTGACGCGGGTGCCATGTTCAAATTGTGATACTTCTTGCTTGAGTCTATGCTCAAATAAAGAGACACAAATGCAATGTCCCGGCAAGGACAAACCTTGATCTATATCCGGGGTCTCTCTTGACCCAGAGGAAGAGCAGATCAGGTGTTGAGGATATGCACGTATCTCTTATAACTAGGAATACTTAAGCTGTAATAGACAATGCTAGGGATCAGTCAAAGTGAGAATAAGTAAGCAGGCAGTCTTGACATATTTAGACGTATGCACAGGCACGTCAATAGACGCATGAACGTGATCGCATTTGTATGTTTTGGAGCATCAACGCGTGCACGGAATATCGGCCAAACTGATACCGCGCACCGGCTGAGTCAGCAGCCGTGGGATACAGAATTCAGGAGGATACTCCGTACAGAATTCACATCGATAATGACGCTTCTGGTAGTATTGCCCGCGCGACCTGCACCGAGAATTCGTTGCAATGGATCGCTTAATCCCAACGCCAATGGTGTAGTAGGCGACAGGTCATGCTCAATTAGGATTGCTTCAGCAACATAGCATCAACATCCTACAGCGGAAACGCTACGCCTCTCTTAGTCACAAAGACTCGATTCTTGCTTACGCCCAGGCATCATCATCGAATCGTTAGAATCTTAGCTAAATACAAAGAGTGTGTTACGGCAACGATCATCATCCTTCGACAATCAATGTTGCGCTTATACGTGGATGTGCCACGGACCAATTAGGAAAGACAATTCAAAGTTGCATCTCTCTCAGACCCAAAACGACCAGTAACAGATGTCAGTGTTGGAGACAGGTGGATGGTGTAAGATGGTGTGCTTCAAGGTCAAGTAAGCCGAGATAAGATAAGTATCTTTCCAATACTTCGTTCTTCTTATCTGCTACCTGCAGACAGTGAAGTACTTCTGTTAAAGACGTCACTGAGCATCTGCGAACATTTCCGCAAAGGCACTTTGCATATGTCGCAACATTTCTGCATATGTCAGAAGCATAACGAATTCAGCAGTAACTCTTCTGCATCGATTATCTCATTCGGCAGCCGGGCGAAACCGCAGAAGCGCATAAAGGTATATAGAACGTCTTCAGTCCTGGCCTTTCTAGATATCATATTTGTTGCTTCTTACGCCTGCGACTTGCCCCTTCGACTCTCGTGCAAGATTCTTGGCTCTCCTTCGACTTCAAAGATAGATATCAGATCATCGTTAAAGTATCTGTATGAGCTTTTATACTGATTGAGTCATCCGTGAACGTTGCCTATTTTTCTGAGTAAAGTATGACTTACCACTCAATCCGTCAAGAGTCCCTTTGTCTCGCTTTGCACATCTTTATGAATGTCTGCTATACCATGCAGGAGCTCATTGTACTTTCTGTGATGGTTTTTCTGAATCGAGACTGTTCTTGTATGAAGCGAGGACTCCAAGAGCCGCAGCACGTTGAGTCATTTTCGAAGGAGCTATCGCCAGCTGTCGAACAGCCAAGTCGAGTATTTTGCCTTTCATGGGTTTTGTTTGTTCGAGGTTCAACCCCGACTATCGTGGATAGGCCTGCTTCTTCGGTTGTACAGCTGTCGACAGGTGGGGTCACGATTCAATCGCCTCTGTTGAACACAGATCGAACCTCGATCGATGATCTCGTGGGGCTCCTCTGGAGAACATCTCGAGCTTCCCGATACAACACCAGGAAAGAAACCGTCTTGAAGGATTTCACAATTTCGTGCAAATGATATTGCAATTATCCCACCCATCTCTTTGGGCATTGCTACCGGACCGTTGGGTACCCTGTTTGTGTTAAACTAAACTCATGTCATTCCGAAAAAGCCATATACGACAGCGGCGTGTGGCTCTCTCGACCGCAGGACAGCCAAGGCAGCAATGCATCGGTCGAAGACGCCTTCTCCAGTCATCCGCTTTGGCATCTTCCGTGGATCGCGGGTCGGTCTGCCTCCATAATCGCATTGGGAGTATCGATGCAGGCATTGTCATTGCGTTCAAAACAAGGAGACTCGCTGGTCTACGAGTCAGGCAATGCAACCTCATGCACTGTCATGCATTACTCCTGGTATGCCAAAGCTCATCCACACTAAAGCACGTTAAGACTATGCTGCAAACGATCCAGGCGTTGGAACATCATAATCTCTGCCAAATCCATCTGGTCGATAAAAACACAAATCTGAAAGGCAGACCAGATGGAGAAATGATCGACCTCGTGGCTGAACAAGATGATAATGCGGAGAGTACCGCAGGCTTGGTGGTAGTATCCCGCTCAGTGATTCGGTCGCATCAGATCGCCTAGCGGACTCCAAACTTTGTTCACAAACCCTTTTGAGAGCGACGGTTAGAATTAAGATTCGATTGGCTTTGCTTACTCCACGACCGATGTGGGGATTGGGCTTATTCCAGCTGAGAATGCGGGGTTGATCGCAAGTGTCACACTTCCACTAACAACTAGGAGACGCCATCCGTTCTCTAAACAATGATCGCTCAACCGTTGGCCGGTACGTTCCGTGCCTAGCCAATTTCGATATGTGGAGCGCGAAATCGATCAACGTTGGTCTTAGCTAATATCATTGACCGATGCTCCATCGCATCGCCCAAATAGTGTTCAACAAGGCTTCTTGCATTGGTTCACCTTACTGGATCCGAAATACCGCATATTCCCCAACCTCAACATGGTAAAGTTGCCTTTCTGGGCAACCTGCTGACCATCCCACGTGCAATCAGTCATTGTGGCCTTGTCCATGTTGCCGGTAAAACGACATTTTCAACCTGAAACATCATCATTCCATTCGCAAAGGACCGGCTACATGCTGAAGGAATGCGAGCTTTCTGTATGAAATAACTTGGTGATTCGTCGGGTTGAATGAATCAGGGGCGCAGTGTTCGACATCTGCCTATGGTTAAAGCTACTGCTTGCAATGGCTCTATCACTCGCATCTTCGACACAACTGCTAATTGCGGCTGAATCCACAAAAACCTTCTTGCCGACTTATGGGGTGCATGCTGCAGCTAAAGACGACGGCCAAATTAAATCCAGTTTTCAACACAACGCTCCTCGGTACGAACCAAGCGCCAATAGAATGCTTGCGCACAGATGCGATGTTTCTGTATTCAGAGTGAGAAAGTCAAATTCATTCTCTGCATTCAAATTGCTCCCAGCGCCGTTGTGCCGATGTGACGGGATTTGCCCCAGATTCGATCACCCATGCCATTGATATGGATTTCCCTAAACTGGCATTGATGGACTCACGATTGAGTACCAAACATCTTGAAAGAAGTCAGGTACCATCGGCCCAAATTCACATCGGCCCAAATTCACAGGACTTTTCCCCAAACTTAGCTCAGGTAAACATCGTCATCAACAGGATCTCCCGCATGCACATCTGGTAGCTAATTTCACTACAATGACCATTGCCTGTAAGCGCGGCGACCAACTCACGTCTCATACCCTAGACAAGCCACAATATGTGAAGAACTAACGTCGGTACTGGAGTAATTGGCGCCAATGTGAAATGGGATGTCTGCGAACCCCTGAGTAACGCCAGAGAAAGGGACAGAGTCTCGAGCAACTCAAACATGTGGCTGGCTGACTGTCGCAAGCCTTCCGTGCGGGCATACCACCACGAGAGGTCTTCTTCATCATCATACATAACAGCTCTACTACCGACGTCGACTCGCTTGATATCGCTGTTTTTGGTAAAGGTAATGCTAATTGCTTCAGCCAATATGTTTGGGGTGTGCATGCAAAGCTACAGAATTAGACATTCTTGCGAACCATGACCCAGCGGTTTGACTCTGACTTATACTCAAGCTTCATTTCTTTCCGATCTAGGAAGTTGCTTCGCTGATCGTGGTGTATATTTCGCCTGCTCAATGACGATCTGCTGACATGGTTCCAACTTAAGTTCCATAGGAAGCGCCATAGCTAGATCTGAACGATGCGCACCATTGTTGTGACATCCTGCTTTGGAATGCCCGTCATTGGGGCCAAGGAACAAGAGACTCTACTAATCAACGACCGTCATCTTAGAAGCACCAGAAGTCTATAAAGAGGCCCTCCTCCTCCATCTGTTTCAATCTTCATCAGCTCAACAATCAACATCTTCACTACAATCCAAACCAATCCAACAGCCTTCCACCAATTTTAAGACATCCGTCTTTCAAATCAACCAGCAAAAATGCAGTACTCAGCTACCATCGTCACTTTCGCCCTCGCCCTTGTGGCATCGGCCATCCCCAACGCTTCCTCTGCTCCTGCTCCTGCGCCATCCTCAAGCCCATCTTCCACTTGCAGTGCAAGCCAAGTGGAGAGCTGCTGCAACATCGCTCAGAAGGGTGTCTTGCCCATTGCCGCTGAATGCGTCCCGCTCAGCCGTGCGTATCTTGTATATCCTGTCAGTAGTGCAAAGAGCTTATGAAATATTCAGTGCTCGAGCTTTTTGGTGGTGTCTGCTCTGGTAACACCGTGAATGTGGCCTGCTGCTCGACTACCCAGGTTTGTAACTCTACCAAACACAACTTCCAATCCGTATTGACCGTTGTGTAGAGCGGCTTGGTCAATCTCGCCCTCCCCTGCCAACTCCTTGTACTATAAGCGTCTCACCACCGCAGCTGTCTGTCTCGCCTCTCAAGCACGACTTTGCTCTCGTTGGTAAGATGGAGGATGGGTGTTCGCGAGCTCCAAACCATATCGCGACAAGCATTTTTGGTGCCTACTCGCGACCCAGTATTACGACATGGTTTATCAACCAAATTTCTTTGAGTACACGTCTATTCCTCCAACCTGGCCAGTTGGAGCGCGCACTTCTTCTGTTGAACTCGGGAGCGGCAGGCACAATATGCAAAGACCCATCGAGCTGATCTGGTCTGTCAATTCTTCATATAGCTAGCTGGTCTGAGTAATAGTGAATCTGAAAATACTTTTCCAAAATTTCCTTGCTCAACCCACAGCAAATGAAAGTTTTGACATATTGTATGCAGCTTCACCATTTCGCACTGAGCATAGAAAATTTATCAAATTCTATTCAAGCTCTCCATCCTGCCCTTCCACCTGAGCTTTTGTTATTACGAACGCTGGGAAATATAGCCTTGATGCAATTTCGAACTTGTTCAGTACGCTACGACATCCATTCTTGCCTTTTGTTCATCTGCCTTATTCATCTAGTCAAAGCTTGTGCAAGGATCCGTAAAAATGGGCTTATGAGTGTAGTAGAGAATGTTCGGATGCAGCGAGCTCGGAGACCCCCACATGTTGCACGTATATCAGATGATTGGAATGTTAACTTCTCGCCTCATATCTTCAAGAGCTAGTTGAGTCATTAGATGAGAATTTTCCAGCCCCAACATACACCTTTCTCTTCCATGGTACTCCAACAAACTCTTCTCCTACACGTCCCACACCTTCCATTCCCCCAACATGTCTCCGCATAAACCCACGCAGCCCACCAACGCGCAGCTCTTCACCTCACACATATCCAGGAATATGGTTCGATTACCGAACCCTGCCTGAAACCATACTGCCTACCCCTGCCAATTCTGCAGCCGTCGTATACCAAGCGCCTTGGACTGCAACCGCTCCAAGCTTCTATGCTGTGTATGATGTCACATGGGAAGGAAAAATCAAGAACCAACATACAGTTGCACATTGCCATCATCATTATCATGCCAGTTGATTTCCTCGGATCGCGGAAAGGTTTGGAGATCATCGGATACTCGTCAGATGTGCTTTCCGTCTCTAATTTTTTGAAACTTGTGCTCATAGTATCCTAGAAATGCTGTTATATTTCTAACCTTGTTTAGTGCTGCATTGTTTGTCGTGGGCTGATGTTTGGCATCGTGCCCGCTTACAAAAACGTAGTGTCTTGAATGAGGGACATTAGCACTCTGCTCATTCTGACTGGAGATTTGAAACCCATCAGTGATTTGCACGATGGTAATTTTGGTAGGTAAACATTGAAGGCGAGTAGGCAGCGCAGGTCGCTGGCTACAATGCAATTTCTGCCAACGAGAGTAGTACGTCAACAAATTTCAAGGGACCAGTATAAAGATTTGAGACTGGTTCAACAACGCATTATTCTGTTCTGAAAGGAAACAGAGCCATTGTACAGAGCCATCGTCACTCTCAATGTCACCTAGTTCGCTGGCGGAAGTCTGCGCAGCGTCCATGTCCATCACTTTGACTGCTTGTGGTGTTGGGTGAGCACGTCTCAATTCCATCACAAGACATTACGCTTTTTCCCGTTTGCAAGGTCTTCCTTTCCCAGCTTGTTCTTTGCATGATGTCGTGACATAGCAATATTTTGTGAAGTCCTCCTGTCAAACCATTAGTGCATTCCAGACACTCATCTCGGAATGCCCATACGTCACCCAGTCGAGCAACTTGCCTGGCCGACCAGAACATGCAAGATGACTACAATAAGCCATTCTCAAGTTGCAAGAGCAGCAAAACCACAGGTCGGTTCATAGCAGCAAGTATCAAAGACTTGCCAGCAACACACACAAATACCCTCCCCTATCAACTCCAGCCGCCATGCACCTCCAGAC
>JASZXT010000307.1:0-30148 GCA_035521555.1 Lecanoromycetidae sp. Uapishka_2
GTAGCAGTGCCAGCAGCTGGGCTTCCAGAAGCTGGGGTACCAGCAGCTGGGACGCTGGTGGCAACCTCTGATGGGGAGACTGGGCTTGCGGCGGCAGGTGAGCCAGAAGCTGGGGTAGCCGAGACGGTAACTGTCTGAACAACAGTGACTGGGCCTGGGCAGGTTGGGCAGGTTGGGCACGCAGATGAAGCAACTGGCGCTGGGACAACTGGTACGGCGCTGGTGGCAACCTCGGATGGTGCAACTGGCGCTGCGGTGGTAGCGACCTCAGTGGGGACAACAGCTGAGCTTGACGCTGCTGGAACTTCGGTGGCAACCTCTGATGGGGAAGCTGGAGTTGTCACTGGGGCAGCGCTCGTGGCGACCTCAGACGGGGAAGGTGAGGGAGATGACACAACGGGAGCAGCTGTCAAGGCAGAGTTGACTGGAACTGGCACAACGATGTGGGTGGTGATTGGAGTGTGCTTGGCTGGGCACTCAGTAACAGTTGGTGCGCAGCTGGTGATGATGATCTCCTTGGTGCTGAGAACAGTCTCCTCCACTGTAGCGGGACCGACTGGAGTAGCAACAGGTCCACCGGTGACCTGCTGCTGAACCTGGCCATCAGCAATCTCGTTGAGAACTGTGGCAGCCATGGCAGAGCCAGCCGTGAAGGCAGCGAGGGCGAAAGCGTAACGCATTTTGATTGATTTGAGGTTGTTGATTTGAGTGAAAAGTCACAAAAAGGTGGTGATGAGGTTGAAAAGTAAAGTTTGGTTTATTAAGAGAGCGTGTAGTTACTTGGTTGTTAAAAGAGAGTGGATGACCGAAGTCGAAAGCTGGCAAGTAGAATAAGCTGTGCGACTGAAGAGGCGTGTTGTGTTAGAGGGAGGGGGAAGGAAAGCGGTGCAGGCGGGTAGAGTGATCCTTATACTGCAGCAGTTTGATTAGGGGCGATGATCGCGGAAAAGGAGTTGGGACCCTAACCTCGCCCAAGATGAGCATGGGGCTTTCATGGAGATTGGCCCATAACAGCCAATTTCATTTGAAAGGGAATATTGACCACTAGCTCGGCTCCACTGCCAGGTATCAGCCTATTGGATAGATCGTGATAACATGTAATCATCTACGAGAATAGAAACAAATGAAATGAAGGCACTGGTTCGGGTGTCTCACAGCGGATGAGGGAAGAGGCGTGGGAGTAACAATGCAGTAATAATGCAATAATCATTAGGCCCAATGCATGCTGACAACGTGGTCAATAAAGCAAACGCCTCGTCGCCCGAATCGATGAGGTGATACAGGCTTCGCCACGTCTGAGCTTCTCCAAGCACACTTCTCAATAATAATGTTAACGCTCAATCAGTCTTCGCTTTATTCTCATCGAAACGCTTCTGGAACGGTACCAAGGCAATGCTGAGTTGTAACAATTAAACTGGTGTGTCACAGAAAGTGCAGAGTGATGTCGCTTGCCGCTCACTAGTCAGGGGTAAACCAATCTCATTGGCTGGCCAAGGCCGCTAGTCGTTGGGTCAAACAATGGCGCCGCATGTGGTAACAGCCTATCGGAGCGCCGGGTGTACCTGCATTTGTGATTTCCCCAACTTCCTACCAAATTTCAAATTTCTTTCGAAGATGAGGCTCTCGGCGCAGTCACCGTAGTCTTTCGTGCTCATAGGCAAGGCTGCAAATTAGCAACAGCGTCACAGAGTAGGCATCGTATTTAAATTCCGCTCTTCCCACGGGACCCAATTTGTGAGATGAGACTTTCAGAAGCGCTGCACAGAATGAACCAACAGAATGTCTCACACGCGCAAAGCATCACAAATTCACAATCGCCTTCGTTCTGCTTTTGTTTTCTTGGCGCCCGAGGGGCCCCGATTGCCTTGAGTTTACTTGCTAAAACGTGATCAATCATCATCAACAACAGCAGCAGCAGTGCGACCGAGACGCTTAAGCGCTTCTCCTCTGGCAAAATTACGGCAGCCTCTTTCCTTGGGTCGTGACTATCGTACTGCTCGCCTGTTCTTGACTTTGGCGCATCTTCTCGTTTGGCCGTACGCCTTACGAACTTTCACCCTCGTTGCAATAATAACAACTTACGAATGGTACTGGCTTGATCTCACATTGTTGGGAACATAGATGTTAGGCTGGCCAAGTCCGCAAAGGGCCGTCTCATTGGTTTCTTTGACTTTCGAAAAGCAAAATTTCGACCTGATGACATTGGGTCTCTGTACAGGATTGGTTACTTTGTGAGGATTGTTTTAACGCAAGGACCTACCTAAGCGACTTGACCCCAGAGAATGATTGCCCCATGATTACAGCATTCGGCTCTTGCCAACCTCGTTGCTGGGTTGATAGTCATAAAGACCATACACAACACCTGCCACTGATGTCTCTGAAGTTCAAATCTCCGTATCCACCTGAAAAGGCTTTTGGAATATACCGCATCCGACATGGTCCCACGTCGTGAATCTTTCGACAGGTCTTCTGAAGGTAATGCTGTTTGTTGTTTCGGAATATATACGGAGTAGGTATGGTATCAATCAGCGTTCTGGCGCGCAGATTGTGAAAGATCTTACGGAGAGCGTGCTCTTCAGGCTCCCTCGCTCCCCCCTTACACCTTACTAAGGTCGCCTAAGCAAGGGTTGCCACCTTCAGTAGCCTACTCTAAAACATTACGTGGACGGTAGATGATAAGTGCAAGCAGGAAACTGACGATACCTGGAGAGTCTGTCATGACGTTGCTGGCGATGTCAACTTCAATCTCAAGCAACATCGATATTGCAAATAGCTTCGGCTTCCAACGAGGCTCTCTATACACCCATCGGGAGTAGGAATCGAAGCAAGTATTAGTACTGACAGGAAGGATTAAGAGGGTCAAGGCCAAGAGGCATGTTTGGTAGGAAAGCAAAGAGGCAAAGACTTTCATAGATGGGATTTCATGACCTACTAACGTGGCAACCCTTGGGTAGTAGTCGTATGCTCGATATAGTAAGAAAAAAAGAGCGGGGACAGTTGAAGTTCTACAATCTTCACCATACATTTTTTGAATGTGCAAGCGTGCAATACGCTTGGATGATAATACATTCTGTTGCGTTGCTCAGTTGCTCTTTCCTTCTCTCACGCTAGCCTCAGTAGAGTAACGCTAGCGGTGCCAAGACGTGCTTAGTCACGGCTTACAGAAACTGAGAAACATTTGGGGTAGTCGTTTCATGTTGCAACACTTCTACACAGCCTTCCGTCCACTCTCCAAAACCTACTACTGCACGCACAGCCTCTGTCTGTCACAGTCAACGCATTTCCAACAGCAATTTCTTGATCTGAGATGGGCTCGAAGTATACATACACACCACCAGAGTCAAAGTGATGGGCGCTACAAGTCGAATTATTGTGTCTTGTTGGTGAAGCGCTCTATACACACAGTATCGCCATGGTCCCATGAAAGCCTCACTCCTCGCTGAACGCCCTACCTCTTTTGCCTCAAACGGTTTCATATGATTTTGCATCAAGACTGGATTCCCGTAGGTTGCTTATGATCGCTGATCCTAGTCTACAAAGGCCAAAACGTCCATTACCTCTCTTTTGTGTGCTTACCGTTGAATCGCCGTTGTAATCTATATGCCGATTGGCACCGGTAAGCCGAAGGATGCTGTTTAAGATCAAGTGATCCCTCAAATCGTGTATATTTTCTCGTTGGATGCAAGACATGACGGAGAAACTTGCCCGATGTTACAAGGGCGTACTCGGTGATTTACCTTACAGTAAGTTTGACCACAAGTTTCCTCTCTCTGTTTGTCTTTTGTCTTCTTTGTATCAGATTGTTCTTTCATTGTTGCGTTGGTGTTCACAGTCATAACGCACCCTGGCCCTGGTCAAGGTGTCTGGGCCGCATTCAAGGCCAATCTTCCAGAACACCGCCCCCCGTGGCGGGTAGTTGGCGCCCGGTCGTTGCAACACACACGATTAGTCCTATCTACTTTAGTCAATGTCATACAAGAGATCCCCCTGCCCTTTAGGAGTTTGCGCTTCTATTCCTAGCCCATTCCACTGTGTCTACTATGATGTTGTCGGTGACTCCCACTTCTTGACAAAGTCATTCTCTTCTCTACCTGACATGTCAAGATGTCTGGTACCGAAGAGCTGTTCGATCTTTCTTTATTTGCTGAGTCGCCCACCAACGATCAGCGATTTACCACCCACATAATTGAAGAGCATTATGAGAATGAACCGCGTGCTTTGCCGGTCGAGTTTAGACCTCAGGAGCCGCCATATCACACTGATAAACCTCTTCCACCACTACCTCCAAGGCGAGTATGTCCAGGATACTCGGTCCCGAGGGGCTATGAGATCGACCCCGACTCTCGATGCATCTTGCAGAGAATCAAAAAGACGGTAACTCCACCGACTACACGAGACAATACCCTTCTGCAGAGACGGAATCCGACATCGGCGCCTCAGCTTACCCTGTCGGTCCCATCATCAAATCCACGTAACCGGAACCCTGCTTCAGCTATGGTATGGATGCCGGATGAGCAGATGTGGCTCATTGCTGGCGAGGACCAACGACAGACTGCTCCAATCCAGACTTCATACCCGTCTCCTCCAGAATACAGCTCAAGAGGTTACCCGCGATCAGAGCCACTTCCTACCGTCCAGCCTCGCGTAGACCTAACACCGCCACTCACACCTCTTCAGTCTCAGCTTATGAGTCTTTATGAGCCGCGAGACGAGGAGAGGCTATCTCCCCTATTCCAAGAAGCTATGAACTCTGTTCCCATGATGGATCCCATGGACCTCTTTTCACCTCCACTTGAGCCATTATCAGCACCAATATCGCGACCTCGGCGATCTCACACCTCACCAGAACATTCAATGAATAGCCTTAGTCCGCAGGCACCTAGTGATTGGCAGGTACCTGCACGGTCGGTGTCTATGAATAGCGGAATGTCGCAGCCGAGGTCATACACTTCTGGCCGAAGCTACCACAGCGCTCGCGAGAGTCTTGCGGAGGACCTGACTCAGCAAAGACACTCAGCAAGACGCTGGCAAGGCCTGGCTAGAAGAATTGCGAGGCCTACGTCCGCAAGATGATGCAGTGGCAATGACTCATGAATCTCTGGCCTAATCGTATGTGCCGATGACGCTTCAACAGGCCCAGGACCACCTTTACCATGATCGAAAATGAAAGGCACAGCTTCCGACCAGGCCATGTGTCGGGCCAGCTTGCCGACGTCACGACGTCACGAACTCACGAATTATCATCGAAATGAGGACTGGGAGATAATCGGTAGCTAAGTCGACTCTACGATAGATGGTCATCACGCCAGCACAAGCAGCACAATGTTCACTCTACAGGGTGTGAGGCAACAAGAAGCTTCCACTAAATGAGATATTGATCTTTGGCACGCACTTAAACTTCTGCACGACTTAAAATCCGAACGGGAGCCTTGGTTCCGTATGAGTCCTCATTTTGCGGGCGCAAAGATATGACTTATTAGACTTTGAGGGTCAGAAATCTTGGTGAGAGAGCATAGTCGAAAGGACTGCGGTAGCAATCCGGTGGAAGTATGAACAAAACGCCGGCAACACAGAGCCTTGGCGAGCTTCAATGCCCACACCCACAGAAGACAGTGAGATGGTTCAAGTCTCGGCTGCACTACGTGTGGGATACCGTCAGTCGAGAGGAGTTTGCAAAAAATGAGGCTATGGCAATGGCTGTGCTAGGGAGTCCGACAAGGGGCGAGGTTCGGCAAGGATCGGGGAAGATCATGTGGCGGGCAAATCTTTATCACGAAGGATTGGAGAATATTTCACGTAATTATTTCACGGGATGGTATAAATAGGGTTTCTTGTAGATACTTTTAAATTCGTTTCAAAAACCTGATCTACGCCTCCTTCCCAAACTTCCACTCCTTCAAACCGTGATAAACCCAAGCAACAACTTGGAGTCATGAAGCAGCCAGCCTTGCTACCGCCCAAAATCTAATATATATTTGCATTTTTTGTTCTTTTTTGAAACTAAGACCCCCCCTTCTGAATACCCATTTTTCTCACGAATGAAAAAATGAGACGGATGGTGCCCGCTGTATGTAAGCACAACGCGAGCAATCTCGGTTGGCAAGCTAAGTTTCAACACAGCCTTGTAAAGGATCCGGTGATCAACGCGTAAGAAGGAACTTTGCCGTCGGGAAGTGTCACAGATAGATCACCGAGTTGGAGTTTTAGTGGAGCTTTGGTGAAGTAATGCTCATTCGGAGGTGCACAAGAGATGGATGGCATTAGGATGTTGTTGCGGATTTGCGAGTTGTTTTGGCTGACCGAACACCGGCGCTTGCTGAGCGAGGAGTTGCTAAGCGGTGGTGAGCCGATTTGGGAGGCTTTTTTTGGTCATATTTGATCCCTTATTTTGCCTTCGTTTTGCTATCGAAGAGCCCAATTGGTATGTTCAAGGAAATGAAAGTCGTGGCTTTACATACATTTCGGCCTCCTTTGAGGTCAATACCCTGTATGGTTGTGATGGTAAGAATATGGCTATTCGTATATAGAGGGTATGCTCGCCATAAAGGGCAAAATTTGATCAGGGGGTTACCCCACATAGGATCAGGCTGTGCAAGGAATTTGCAAGGTGGTTCCCCAGAGAGCGAATCGCAGATGGCAATTGTATATTTACTCGTTGCTCTCTTGACGCACTGAAGATATGGTGAAAAATATGAGCATCTAGAGGTGATGACCCAAATCTAGAGTCCAGACCCCATCTGCCTGCCATGTGCATGTTTCAATGACTTGAGACTTGACTAAACTCAGGGTCACATGCATTTCTCTTAGCTCAAAAGTGATAAGACATCTACTTCAACAAAGGCAGCAAAATCACTTCAATCATTCTTGTATGTTAAGAAAGACAATTTCAAAGCGAGTCCTGGTAGCACGTTCTGTTCAAAATGATTCGGAAAATGGAACTGGCGGATGCTGAGAAAGTCAATGTCATCAACGAAGTTGTGATTACATTTGCTACATTGACCACCCCAAGAATGTCTTTGTTCTCCCAGCAGCTCAACAGCCGGAAGTGTACGAGTGCTTGCCCACCGAGCCCACCAGTTTGGCCCAAAGACTGGGGGCGGCCAAGGGCAAGTGCAACCAAGCCGTCATCCTGATATTTCCATCTCAGGCAGTCTGACGTCGAATTGAAATTCCGAGACGATTGAATATGCAGATGGCATGTGTCTGTCCAATAAAAGTAGCGCTCGGAGTTCCGAGTCTATCCTTCAAAGGCTTCGGGCTGATGATCAATGTCAAGAGCGCCTAATGAAACGAAAAAGTGTCGAAACGAAGGAACCGTGCTTGCATAGAGCCAATCACGGAAGGTGGAGAAACAATGATGCCGTAGCGCTTTATCAATCCAGTCCAAGATGGTCAATACCTCGAGTACACTGCAATCCTACTTCATTCACGTTCGTTTTCCCCAATGCCACTCACGCTTCACTCTAATCTCTGAATTACCATACCCGTACTTCCTTTTTCTCCAACTAAGCTGCCCAAGTCTTTGCCTATGTTCATGGCATATCTTGATGCCCAACCCCACCAGGCAGGCTGATTAGTCCGTCACCAAGCGGTGAAGCTTCGCATTTATATTCACTCTCGCTCTGGCTGTTCCGCGGTCGCCCATGTACTAAGGACTGTCACTTGGGTCTTGCTCACTCTTGCAATTTCATACTCCCTGCAGCGATCGAGGCCGTCTCGTCACGCTATTGTGATACATTCGTCCTCCCGCCCGTCTTGATACACACTTGAACCTCCTGCAACATTGCATACAATCTAGGGCACCATGGAAGAGATTCAGGATATACACAAGTCCGAGCTAGGGTCGAGCCCTTCGCCGGTTCCACTTCTGCGACCACCGATACCAGGAGGTAGCAGAAGCGCTGGGGGCGCTCGGACACCACGTCTAGGACTTGCGATTCCTCCCTCACCAAGCCAGAAACCAGTCAGTGACAGTCATTCTGTACCAAGTCTACCTCCCCTAGCTTCCATCTCACGCCCTTCATCACGACCCACTCCACCTTCACTAAGACTAGCTACCCCAAAAGGAAGCAACACAACCCCTCAAGAAGGACCCTCACTTGCAAATGGCAGACCATCACCTCTCCCGCTTGCAGGAAACTCTGCCAGTTGTACTAGCGATGAAAGCGGGCACTCGAGATCCGACAGCTTTACCATGGTGGACGGTAGGAACAGCAACCCCACGTCAGCATCTTCGTCGGGATTCTCAGCTTTATCTAATGCGCAAAGGCATCCCACAGGTACCCCAGATCCAGCTTCTGCTATAAGTTCAGTCTATTCGGAGGCAGGCGTGTCTACAGACAAGGACGGAATCGATCATATACTTCCAGATTTTGAACAGCTCAGGATAGAAAAAGGCAGAGACATAGATATTGAGGATCTGGATGATGATGGATGGAAAGCAGCAATCCAACAAAAGAAGACTATCGAGATTGGCAGCTTAGGTGAAGGTGCGAGTGGTGCCGTCACACGGTGCAAGCTTGTTGGTGGGAAGACTGAATTTGCTTTGAAGGTATGGTAGCATGGATGATTATTTGTTATGCAATACTCATTACTGGTCAGATTATCACCGCCGATCCAAACCCAGATGTCAAGAAACAGATTCTTCGAGAGCTGGCTTTCAACAAGAATTGTGCTTCGGAACATATCTGCCAATATTATGGTGCATTTATGGATGATGCCAGTGGCACTATTTCAATAGCAATGGAGTACTGTGCAGGTGGCAGCTTGCACGGCGTTTATACAGAAGTCAAGAAGCTTGGTGGTAGGACTGGTGAAAAAGTATTGGGAAAGGTAGCAGAAGGCGTCCTGAACGGTCTGACCTATTTACACGGGCGAAAGATCATCCATAGAGGTACGTTGCGAAATCTCTAAGCAACCTCCCTTCTTCTGACCGATTACAGATATCAAACCCTCCAATATCCTGCTCACCCGCTCTGGCCAAGTCCGACTCTGTGACTTTGGCGTCAGCGGTGAATTTGGTACCAAAGGTGACGCTAATACATTCATCGGCACATCATACTACATGGCGCCAGAGCGGATCACTGGTCAATCATACACTATTACCTCGGACGTCTGGTCTCTGGGCGTGACGCTTCTTGAAGTTGCTCAGCACCGCTTCCCTTTTCCTGCAGATGGCACTGAGATGCAACCGAAGGCGGGACTGATCGACCTATTGACATACATTGTGAGGCAGCCAATTCCAAAATTGAAAGACGAAGAAGAAAATTCGATCAAGTGGAGTGAAAATTTCAAATACTTTATTGAATGCTGGTATGTTTCTTATATCCCTTGCCTGCCATTGCACCATGCTAATGTATCGTGTAGCTTGGAGAAGGAGCCTACACGGAGAGCTACCCCATGGCGCATGCTTGAGCACCCGTGGATGGTGGAGATGAAAACAAAGAAGGTCAACATGGAGCATTTTCTTCGGCAAGTGTGGGATTGGAAGGATTAAGTTGAATTTACCTTCTATTGTCAAAAGCTTCAAACGCAATGAATTCGGTTCAGATCATACGGAAGTAGCATCAGGCTGGTAATCAACCCGCACTCACAGGCCAACTTGTCGGCGCAGGAGAGCGCTTGTTGTTCAGCGAATGAATGTGGCATTGGATAATGAATATGTATTTAGCGAGATGAATGAGTGACAACATGCAGATTGAATCCTTCTGTAGTCTTTACTAAACCATATACCCTTTCCTATCTGCTTGCTTAGACCAAAGTAGTAGAGGCTGATTTAATTTTCGATAATTGGGAGAAACCGCCCTTGGTAGCCAGCTATTGATAACGTAGCCAGCAAACTCCCACGTCTTCTCACATATGGACTCCTCTACAGACTTGAGCAGTGTATCCACATTATCTATCATCAAATCATCCACACAATATATACACCTGAGCCATGCATACAACCACCTACACCTATATGCTAGATAATTAATGCGTGACGGCCGTAGATATGTACCTCGCAAGCAATGCTAAGATACCAAAACAACACCTATCCACTTCTTACATTATTTCCAGCACTCGCTGCATTATTGCATATGCATCTGCCCGCTGCCGCTATTACCGTTTTGTTGCTGCTGGTCTTGAGCCAGTGCAGGGTCAAATGCAGCAGCAGGGAAGCCGTTCGCGCCACCCATGTCTGCCCAATCCCACTCTAGAGTCATGGGCATCGACCATAGGTCTTGAGGGACGAAAGGCTGCTGAAAGGAGCCAACATTGATGGGGTCATTTGAGTACTGTTGACCGTTCATATCTCCGTTGGGAAAATCTTCCATCCCGTTCGATGGAGTCATCATGTTTGGAAAATCAGCTCCACTGAAATCCATTGGCATATTCATGTTTGATATGTCGGGTGAGAAACCCTGTAAAGGGCCCCCAAAGGACTGGTTCATGTCACCACTGTAGTTGGGCGTGAAGAAACTCGAGCTGGCTTGTGAGTTGTTGGACTGAGGGGTCATTGGGGCGGCACGTTTCGTTGGGATTTGTTGTTGAAGGTTTTGCGGAAGGTCGTTCTCGTTGATTTTGCTGCTCCTTCGTTTTCGACGGGAGTGAGACTCGTTGTCGCCTTTTCCGAGGACGACGCGGGCGATGCGTTCGAATTCGGCACAGACGCCTAGCATGCGTTTGACACCACCTTGCTCTTCGGTGACCGCAAGGGAGGAGAGGAAGGTCACCACTTGATTCATTAGTCTAACATCCGACCGGGCGCGGGCGTCTTGCGGATTCTGCAGGATATTGGCGAAGAGGGTGACGAGCGCGGAGACGGGGAAGTAGAGTATCAACCTGAATTGAATTAGTATTGAGGTATTGACAGACCCTGACGATAACTCCTTACCAAACACAAGAGTAGTCACCTTGCGGGATGTACTTGATCAGATGAATAGACGCTCTAGCAGCTTGCACACAGAGTGCTGCCGAAGAGAAGACTCTAGGGTTCAGTGGCCTTGCATTAAGGCCCTGTATGGCATAATTGGACAGACGGCTAGTCCAGTACCCATGATGAACGGACATGCGGTGGATAGTCGTTAAACAATTGTAGTACGCAAAATGTAGGACCACAACGTGGAGTATAAGTGGAGTATGGGAAGCCTTGATCTCGTGTTCTGGCCGGAAGTCAAGAGGAATACCATCTTTCCACTCCTCGAGCTCACGATCGAGCTCACCAATCGTATTCAGGAGAGCACCGTCTGACTGTCTTGACGCCTTGGTAGAGTACAATTGCTTATAGACCTTGCTCTCAATGATCGCAAAGGTACACATGAATCTGAAAAGGTTGGCCTTCCCCTTGCCGTCGGCCAGAGGTATGTTTCCAATGTTGTCGCTCGGATCCTCTGTCGGTAATTCGACGTTCATGTCATCGTCATCTTGCGCAGGTGGCCGCCCTGATCGCAAGCAAATATCCTTGTCCAGTAAATAGGCAATCCAGAAGACCCGCTTTCGCTGTTCAATCTCTACTGGGTTCAGATTGAAACCTGAGCCTCGCTTGTGAAGGCCGATACTGTTCGCAAGCCGTATTGCAGCTGCAATGAGGAAGAAAGATGGCTGAGGGTTGGGTGTACCCAGCAAGAAGAGAGCCATGCCAAGGAGAGCTTGTACACTCAAAAGGTCGGTATTCCTCATTGTAAGTTCTGTAATTACGCCCATTGCGTTCTTGAGAAAACCCCAGGCCTTCCGGTCCTCTTGTTGTGGAACCAAGTTGCTCATTACTCGTAATCGATGTGCGATAGCTAGCGCTACATTAAAGCTTGCCCACCATCCTGATCCTTCGTACGGATGTTGTGAGTAATTCCGATTTGCTAAATGCATGAATGTTGGCTCGTGGAAGAGCGGAAACATGCAATTGAAATTTTCGAAGAAGTCTTTAAGCAGAGAAAGGGCTTCTTCTCGAGGCGGTAACCGCTGATACACTGTTCGCTTGAACATATCCTCGAAGACCTCAGGCTTCCAGTATGCCCATTTAACATCATGTACATCTGCTGAGGCAATCATATCTTGGAAGGAGGTATCGCCAGTCTTCTCATTGACCCATTGTATACCTTTGGGAGAGAAGATGGAAAACCCTGATGAAGAACCTGAAGAGCATCAGTGTGTATTATCTATCGATATTGTCTCCAGAGCTTACCAATGTATCTCGTTTCGCCGCAATTGTTTGTCACGAGCGAGCACATCATATCTGACAGCTCTTCTACCGGCTGATCCTTATCTTTAGGAGGCTCTTTAGGAGAAGCAAAGGTAGACGCTCGCGGTGTTGGCAGCTTGTCTATCTGAGGCGTATTGTGTGGGGAGTCATAATTCCGCGGCTGGCTACCGGAATGCTCGGAATCTCTTGTTGGTGTACCGCCATTGCTTATAGGGAGATTTTTATCGGCCAGTCTTTTCTCCAGTGTACCCAAATCTGTCCTATCGTCGTCCTCGTCGCCTAACAGTCCAGAAAGCTTAAGTAGGCTCTCCATACGGCCCAAACGATTCTCCAAACCCTCTATATATTTTGCACTGGGTGTATGTCAGTAGGCGCAAGAAGATATATCATCGTGAATTGCATACCCTTTAGGAGGATTGCGTTTCTTCTCCACCTGTGTAAATATGCATTCCGTTTTGTAGTTGATACAGTGCGAACATGCTGGCATTTTTCCATCGCACTTGATCTTCTTTTTGCGGCACATATCACAAGCCTACGCCCATCGTCAATGCCAGGCTTCAACTTAGGTTGAGCAGCAAGTACACACTCTTGCTATTCTTCTTCTTTTCGCGTCATTACTCTCATCATGTCCACCATCCTGGTCTTGTCCATCTCCTTGAACATCATTGTCATTGAATTCAAAAGTTGCAACTGTTGGCGACGCATCAACTCCATTACCACCGAAGAACTGGGGAGGAGGGTTCGTAAGCGGGGGGATGCCGTAGGAGCCATTGCGCTGGAAGCGTTGTTGAGATTGCTGAAACTGATCCATATCTGGGCTCTATAAAGCTCCCAGAGATCCCAAAAAAAAAGTAGGAGAATAAAGGGAATGAGGTCACGGCTTATGATGGTGATGGACCCCACATCCTGCGAAAGCAGTTTAGCTTAGATAGAAGGACTCTAGTGAGCGTTGATAAGCCCTAGTAGCACATGAACATATCACTGACTCTGCCCCTGTCCACTTGGCCGTGAGTAAATCTCTGTGTACAATATAACGAGATAGGCAGCCATAAAGCGCACCTACTCTGCCAGCAATTCGATTCGATATGTCAGCAGTCAGCACCAGATCGACGTTCCCGCTTTCCCGCTGTTGGCGCGACCCTCACCTCTAATGCCTCGATCTCATCGCCTTTGACCCCATTGGGTATTGGGTAAATCTTATGACTCCTTAAAATTCATGTGAGTTACAATAATTCATGTATCTGCTGAACAATATGTCTGATGTCCGAAAAGGGCGCCTTTGACCGCTGCAGAACTGGAAAAGCATCCCGAATTCGACCAAGTAACATGGGATCTGAAACCCGCAAAGAAGGGCAAGGCTATGGTTGCAGAAGAGCGCGGGGGTCCATTCGAAATAGCCTACGAGATACATGGCAATGGTCCGACATATCTCGTTGTAGGTCATCATCTGCTTATCCTGAATTGTTGTGTATTTTTCGTGAAGAGAGCTGGTTTTCAGTCTTAAGTCTCTCCTTGTAAATTTAGTACTATTTAATATTGTATCCTCAGAACAAGACACGCAAGAAAATCTGAGACTCTTTCTAATGGGAGCCTTCTCTATCCTAGTGGATAATGGGATTAGCAGGATTCAAGACTCAATGGCAGCGGCAGACGAAAGACTTCGGTCATGGCCAGAACACGAATCGTGACCAGAGCAAGAAGTACTCGTGTCTGATCTTTGACAATAGGGGCGTGGGCGAGTCCGATAAACCTCTACTTCGGTACTCTACCTCAGAGATGGCCAAGGATATTGTTGAGCTGGTCGACCATATTGGGTGGACGGACCAGCGTCAACTGCATGTCATAGGCGTGAGTTTAGGTGGCATGATTGCACAGGAACTTGTGAGATTCCTTTTGATAAAAGCCTCGCTCACAGCAATGCTGAATATGAAATAGGCTTTCATAGTCCCGGAAAGAATCGCTTCGCTCTCGTTGCTCTCGACAGGTCCAAGACTCTTCAACACTGTGGGTTGGCTTGAGAACCTGAAACAAAGGGCAAATATGTTGTACGTTGAAAGATACTCCATAGGATTTCTACTCGTGCTTCTCTTGGAATTCATACGCTGATGCACTGTTCCTTCAGCATTCCTAGATCAATTGACGTTCAGCTCACAAATATAAAAGCCCGAATGTTTAGCCAGAGTTGGGGCAATGAACCCGATGCTGAAGGCCATTTTCCTACGAATGGTGATAGGTTTGCGGCTCAAGAATTGAAGAAGCGGCAAGATTTCAACGGCTTCACCAAAAAAGGTTTCATTCTCCAAGCGATCGCTGCAGGCTGGCATCACAAGAGCGCTAAGAAACTAGAGGAATTAGGGGACAAGGTCGGCAGAGAAAGAATTTTAATTGTGCATGGATCTCTCGATCGCATGATGACTACTCCTCACGGTGAAGTCTTATGCAAAGAGCTTGGCGGGGAGCAGAAAGGCGTGACGTGGGTGATCGTGGAAGGGAGAGGCCATTCATTGCCAATGGAATGGAGACGAGAACTTACAAAGCTGATCGGTGGATTTATAGAGAAGACACAAGGATTACCTTCAAATGACTAATAAAGTCTTCCTCCAAGAATATGAATTGTTTCAATCAGTGCGTGGAACGCAATGAATCCTAATTGAGCTGTGGACTGATGAGGAGCTTGAGAGCATAATTGAGAAGAGTCATTGAATTATCATGTCTCCTCATACCGCAGAGGTCTTTCGCCGTATAAGGCCTTACCACAAGCCTCAGGATGGTATTGCCCGAGCGCCAAAACTCCATGCTCACTTAGACCCAACGCCGCGCTATGCCCGAGACCCTTTATACAATATCCTCACCTTGGAGCAAGAACTTTACATCAATTCTTTTCCAAAAATTCTTTCGCCTCGTTGACTTTCGTCGCAAGGTATGGGCTTCCTCCTCGATCTGGGTGGTTCAGAAGCATAAGCTGTCGATGGTTCTTTCGTATTTTTTCCTTCGTGAGCATTCGTTCGCTATTCATCTACTTATCAGCGATGAATCTATCCAGTGAAAGGCGGCAGGTCCATACTTTAGTTGCAGGATTAAGGACGCCTCTCTCCGGTTCATTCTGGGCTCGAATCCACCCTTGTAAAACGGCTTACCCAGCGCGCTGACACCTGCTGCTCCTCCTCTGTACTTTCTGAAGGCTACAAGACCCGCTCGCCCCTGAAAAACAACCATTAGCACGAATGTTGTTCTTGACGCGGCTTGGGACTATCGTACGAAGAACGCAGCAGCAGCGACACCAGCTCCTATCGCAAGCGCTACCGCCATACTAGAGAGGTACTTGTGTCTCTATCAGAGTCGGTGTTCGAGGAAAGGCTTCACGACCCGCAGCACGAAGTGCGTCAAACGTTGAGAAGGAAGTCAACGCTGCGGCGAACGGTGAATTTGTCCTCAAGATCGACGGCTATATGCGCTAGTTCTAGAACTAGAATAGTGTCGGGTAAAATACCCTTCCAAACTTCTGCTCTCTCCACGAACATTTTGTGATCCACGAAACAGTGCTTAGATTCATCAGATTGAGCATAGTTCCGCAGCTATGAGGGTGGAAGTTTGCCGTGAGTGCGAAGGTGCTGGAAAACAATAATCTCCAAAACCGCTGACTTTACTCCTAGATTTTTGCTCCAGGTAAGAACCCAGGATCGCAGATAAAGGACAAATCTATTCTCCTTTTTCGATGCGCTGTCTATAGTCTTCTCAATTGACAGCTAAATCAGACCTCAATATCCAAGTAAAGGCATCACGTTCGTACGCAACGATGGAAAGAAATTCATGTTCTGTCGTTCGAAATGTCACAAAAACGTATGACTGCTTCCTGTGCCCAAAGGCTGAGCTCGTTAGCTAAAAGTCTGCATAGTTCAAGATGAAGAGAAATCCTCGCAAGCTTAAATGGACAAAGGCTTTCCGCAAATCTGTTGGTAAAGAGATGACCGTCGACCAAAGCCTCCAATTTGCTGCACGACGGAACGTACCAGTCCGTTATAATCGCGACCTTGTCAGCACTACGCTCAAAGCCATGCAACGGGTTTCGGAGATCAAAGCCAAGAGGGAGCGGGTCTTCTACAAGAGTCGCATGGCAGGCAATAAGGAGAGGGCTAAGGCTGCAGACAGGAAATTAGTGGCTGAGAATGAGCATCTGCTGCCGAGGGTCAGGGGTTCCGAGAAAGTGGCCACAGAGGCAGAGGTGGAAGAGCTGTTGGAGGTGGAGGAGATGGAGCTGCCTGCACAGAAAGAAAAGAGCAAGAGGAAGGTCAAGCAGAGGCTTCTGATCGATGGAAGGGTGGAGGACGAGATGGATGTGGATTGAATGATTGCGAGGTACGATACCAGGTTGCAGCGAGGCGTTTGGGATATCAAAATCATGAAACTTGTGAAGCCAACAATTGTTCGCAGCTGGCTAAGCAGGTACTATCTGGGGTATCATAGTGAAGCTTCCACGTGCCAGGTATGCTTTCCTGGATCCTTTCTGCGCGCCCTCGTTACCAATTACCAGTAAGTAAACACATTGACCTCCGGTGGCTCCTAGGTCACTCATGATTCCTCACTAGTTGGTGTCATGTTCAAGCCTTTCCTTCACCAGATGTGCCTTCTCGGGCTCTTTCAAACCCATCTCTACATCCTTCACCACCTGTTGATGCTTCATCTCTTGGAGCTCTGTTTCCCTCATATCTTCCTCCCTACTCCCTGCATCCTCACTTATGTAATTCCCTACTCCACCTCTGCCAGTATGCCCCACCTCTGAAGACTTTGTCTCTTGGAGTGAAGGTGTGATGCTAGCGTTCCTCGCCGTCGCTGTCGCGAGCTTGCTTGCGCTGGCGTAATTTCCTGCCCCACCGCGGCCTGTGGGCGCATATTTAGGGCGAGCTTTTTCTATATCTTTCGCCGACACAACAGAAGGCTTCCGCTGCGATTCAACATCCTGTGGTCTTGTCAGCCTCGCTCGCCTCGTTCGTCAGTCAATTTCCGTAGAACGCCTACCCCAGATGCTTGTTTTAACGCTACCTCGACCTCCTCTTGGCTATAGATGTTTCCAGCACCACCCCGGCCAAATTTTTGGTACTCCATGATTGGGGCGACATGGAGCAAGGATTGTAGAAGTTGAAGGTGGGGCTCCTCGGGATCTTGGCAACGTCTTTCGTGTCGCTCGGCCACCATCAAGTTTAGAATATGCACGTTGCTCTTTTGCCTCATCCACATTGTCTAAAACTCTCATGATCCTACACAAGAGTTCTTTGGGACCCTTCTGCTCCTTGCTGTTACAAACACTCATCCCCAAAATTTGTCGTCATCTGCGACACGGAGCACTAACGTTCGACCTAGAGTAATCCGTATCTTCGCTGGAACTTCCTCCGGGATTCACATTCCACCTATCAATCGACCCCCAGCGAACTGAATGCCTTGCAGCAAGGTTGCCGAACTCTGCTTTTCTTCAATCAGCTTCAACCTTGCTTTTTTGCTTGAGTCTCCGGCGTTGTAGACTGATTATAATTGATTTTACTTATCTCAACACTCAATCATTATATCTGTATTTCTTGAGCTATGCTTGCTACGAGGTAGTGAAGAGCTTCTCTGTTTGTTCACAATGGTTTCAAGAAAGAGCCACCCCAAAAGCCGCAATGGATGTGCCAATTGCAAGAAGCGGAGAATCAAGGTAAGGTGTTCCACATGTTGTTCCATCCAATCACAAGTCTCGTACGCTCACATACGTGAATATACACGTTAATCAATAACCTCTTCTAATTGGCAACAGTGTGATGAACAGAAGCCGCAATGCTCGAATTGTGAGAAACACTCGATAGTATGTGATTTCTCATCTCAGCACTCCCCCAAGACCGCCTCAACTTCGTCTTCTTCGCCCCGAGCAACTCGACATCGTAGCTCTGCGTCCGAATTTGCTAGATCTACCATAGAGAGCCCTAATGACCACTCACCTGCTCTGCAAAGGTCACCCCTTGAGGGGCCGGGGGCACAATTGCCGGCTCTACATATGGAGGATCTTGAACTATTACACCATTTTACGACAGAAACGTGCTACACCCTTTCTGATCGGCCCGAATCACATGAGCTGTGGCGGGTCAACGCTCTTCAAGTGGCGTTCCAGCACCCGTTCCTCATGCGAGGTATACTGGCTATTTCGGCACTCCATCTCAGCTGCCTGAGACCAGATAAGCAGAATCATTACGCTCAGATTGCTATCAAACAGCAAGATGCTGCCTTGGGCTCGTTCCGCGCAATCATGTCGAACATGGACCAATCGAACTGCGACGCATTCTTCGCACTTTCCTCACTGATCGTTGTGTACGGCTTCGAGTCGCCCAAAAACTCTGATAGTCTTGGTATGTTCAACTGTAACGGCCAGGATTCTGACGACTGGCTTCCTCTTATCCGTGGCGTTAACTCCGTTCTACAAAATGTTTGGCCATGGATCAAGAACGGTCGTCTGCGTGGGCTTATCCATGATCACCAACAGCAACAACCTCAGAAGGGGCTACCAAGCGTCCTTGAAGAACAGCTTGCACAACTTGAAAAGCTCTGCGAGAGCTCTGCGGATGGTCATGACGCTATTGAGGCGTACCAACAAGCTCTCATGTTCCTCAGGATGTGCTTTGTGCGTATGAACAATAGGCCGTCATACGAATGCGAAGTATCCATAGCCTTTCTCTGGCCTGTCATGATTCCGCAGGAATACATCTCAATGTTGAATATGAGAAGACCCGAGGCACTCATTATACTGGCACATTACTGCGTTATTTTACACCATCTAGACGACTACTGGTGGGTCAGAGGGTGGGCGATGCATATCATTGAGTATATACACCAAGAGCTCGATGAGGACTGGCGTTACTGGATCCAGTGGCCTACGAATGTGATTACAGTCGACGAGAAAATCCTTACCAATGGGACTTTGCCAAATCCCATTTCGGGGAATCGCGTTAGCAATGATTTCAACACGTGCATTGATCAAGCTCTGGACATTCCAAACGAGGAGCTCAAAAACACAGCTTGAAGCTTTGTTCAGGAGATCAATAGAGAGAAGTCTAAAGTATACACTCGAACCCTGCTGCAAAGATCTAGATGCTATCGTTGACGGAAGAGAGTCAGATACCATGCCACAATAACAACAATAATGATCAGTGGAACAGCTGCCCTCAATTGGTTGTGCATGAACTTTGTAAGCCAGGTGAACCGAGTTGGCCATTTGGGGAAGCTGCCCCCAACGCGGGCTAGCCGGTGGCTTGAGATGGCGAACATCGGCCGAGGGCGCGCTGGAGGCGCTCCTCTCTTCGGGAAACTTGATCAGTTGAATTCCCTTTTGTCTTCTACTTTACGAATTGACAAGGCCATGACGAGGTTAGGGAAAGAATGGGTTGGTGAATGAGTTCATGCAAGCAATACTGAGTTAGCGGAGATCTGCTTCTTCCCAAATTACGATGGGCAAATAACAAATCGATAGCGAAAGAGATGGACGAGGAAGGTGGGAGGGATTCACCATTTAATTGGTCTGGAGGCGAGTGTCGGCGTCAGTGGTGCAGGGACCGAAGTCAGCTTCGCTCCAGGGTGATGGAGGCTATCTCGAAAGGGTTAGGTGTGCTCGTTCTAAATCAGGTACCCAGACAAGCCAGAGAGGCGCAATGTTCCAGCTGTTTGGCTGAAAAGCGGAGCAATAATTTCAGTTCTAGTGGTGCAGCACAGTCGATGACTCGATATAGCGGGATATAGCTTGTTTTCAGACTGCCCGAATACATGTGGAAGTACTTCGTAGGTAAACAAGATATTTGAACAGCAATAATACAGCATATGACGCAAATCAAGTCAATGAACAGTTGACCGAACCATGTCGCAACATTCTTTGCGTAATATTCTACCGTATGCGTGTGATCCAAAGCAAGCTGTCTATAAAAGTCTTTGATCCGTTCGGGGGTCATGTGCAGAGGATCTCCTAGCCTAGCAGGCCTAAGGTCACCTTATTAAGTGGATCCGTCCAACCCCCGCAGCTCGAGACTTTCACTCGCAAGCCAGCCGCTGCGGAGCCTTTAGATCTAGTCTTCTGGAGTGGAGAGGGGTCTGTCTATCAACAACTGCTGAACCAAGATAATTTCTTTGCCAATCCGAGCAATCTGGTTATTTCTTCTCCTCATTCACTTGCACTCTCGTTCATATGACTCTATAATCCATACACTTACAACATCTCCTCTAGCAAGACTTCGTGAACTCGGTATTGCATACACCAATTGCCATTGCGGTCGAGAAAGGCAGTGACCGTGGGGGCTGTGCTATCAATTTCTCGAGACTACCTGGATCACTCTTTTCAGAGCAACCTTCTACGTCTTTTTCCCTACGGTTACTACTTCGTCAGACTTTGCTGAGACATTTATGTTGCACCACGATACTCGTATTCCGATATTACTGCTCTCTGCTCAGACGCTAAATAAGACCCCAATCGCGTCAGCTGAACGGTGAACCCTCAAATAATCGTACTGCGGACGCTGCAAACCTGCTGTTTCCGACGGTAATCAATCCACTCGCATCTCTCGGTTGGATTCATGAAAGCCTCGGATCAAGAGTCGCCATCTACCTTATGTCCAGCTACAAGGTATGGGCTTCATATGACGCCTAGTATGAGACTTCGACTAATGTTCACGTAACCAGGAGTCACAAGTCACCAGACCACAGAGCTCGCACCTGCCCTCCATGAATTCGACGCCTCCATCAAACATGCCCGTGCGGCACTCTGCTACCAGACACCATTCTCACTCAATCTCCCTAGGTGCAGTCAATTCTTCCCATCGAGTCACGAGACGCAAGAGTATGAATGCGAGTGCCGTCAACGGTGCTTCCCTTAAAGCAGCTCTACAAGACGATAGCCAGAGCAACACGAACCGTCGAAGCTGGAACGTGAGATCTGGGAGCAATCGAGCAGCTGACCTGAAAAGAGACGCCAGCTTTAGCGGTGACAGACAACTACCCGCTCACAGCCTCAAGGTGGAAGGATACTCTATAATGGACACCATGAACGACGAATCCGCCGTCGCTGATGATTTCTTGCCAGCTGAACATGCTGATAGCACGTCAAAGACCAAAGCTAGACGTGCGAGCGAAGGCTCATACCTCACAAAGGGGGAGGGCAAGAGATCAAGTGGTGAACTGAGATGCGAAAAATGTGGGAAAGGATATAAGCACAGCAGCTGTTTGACAAAGCATTTGTCAGTACCCTCTGACCCTTCTGTCGTGCAGCTGTTGGCTTTTTCCTTTCGACATTCGGCTATGTGTACTTCTCGAGCCCCCAAGCCTTTGCAATATTCTGTAGGCCAATCGGGTTAACCATTGTTTTATAGGTGGGAGCATACTCCCGAATGGTCATATACGTCCAAGCTTCTGATATCCAAACATCAACAAGTACAGCTCCTTGAAGCTGCCTCAGTCCTTGTTGGGATGAATCAAGATGCGCCGACGGAGCAAGACAATACCGCTAGCGAAAACTCATCCGCGTCCCCCGCAGCATCTGGATCTTCCGATGTTCGTGATGATTACGGCTACAGCTCTGCGGAGACGACGCCTCCCCCCATGAGCGAAAATTACGCACATACCGATGGCTTTGATTCCGGTCGAGGCAAGAGGTACAGCGGTAATAGCTCGAGCTTTTCAAGGTCGTATCAATCTGCACCATCGTCTTCACTACCAGCTGGCAGTGCTTTTCCAAACTACCAATCGCAGCGAAGACCTTCCACATCAGGTCTTGCCGCACCTGCCGATGAGGAAGAAGCCAGTTTGGCGGCGGCTGTTGCGTCGCTTTGTAGCTTTGGCACTCCCCAGAACCGCCCTGTTCTGCTCCCACCGGATGTCCCTCCCGTGCCGCCTCTGCCAGCTCAGTATGTTGAACACAACGCAAACAGGCTTTCCGGCCACATAGGAACAGTGTCTGGATATGACTTGCCAGCTCCTTCATACCAGGGACGCTCGGACCAGCGCGATGTCGACATGGATGACGACAACCTTTCCAACAAGTATCATGACTACGACTACGACGAGCGATCCATTCAGGGAGGCAGGAGTGATGAGGACGACGACGGCGTCTTCGGCACCATGGAGGGATTGAGTCATCAACGTGATCCCCATGCACAATGACTCCAGGGCGCTTTCTCATGCATATAGGACGATTGACTAGGACGCATTGACCTCACATTTAAAGCGAAGTATGGTGAATCCTGTCTCCGCAGACAATCTCCAGCACCGAAGAGTGGACACACAGAACCACGAGGTTAAAGTGGAGATTGGTTTCCAGCGTTGAGCGGACACCTCAATGTAATTTTTTTTCGTTTTCACATACGACAGGATACGTAACCATGACAGATTCTGCAACATATATCAAATTTCAAATATTCGCAGTCCCCACTCATGGAATGATTGCTCCTGACCTCGCAATATCAGAAGACTGAAAGATACAACTTCCAAATCCACTTTTCGGCAGTCTTGGCGATCAACGTCACACACCATTCGGAAATCCTTTTACTCCTCAATCATCCTTTCCAAGCCTGTCAAACAACTAATAAGCATGTCTTCCCAGTCCCAGTCTCCGCACCAATCCTTATTCCCCTCAATCCCCGAAGTACCAGCTTCACTAACAAGATTCTTCGAAAACTTCTACCACATCTCAGACAACGCCTGATGCTCATGAAGCGTACGCGGATGCTTTTGCAAAAGGCACGGTACTAGTAGTAACAGCGAGTGCGAAGATTGAAGGGTGGAAAGGTGGGTGTCGTAATCTCTTTGTCCCTCTCGCTCTTGTATCATTCCAGCACCCTTCCACCCTTTCCAAAAAAAAGATCCCAGACTTCAATAATCCCATCCCATTCATATATCAAAATCGAGAAGGACAACCCTATTGTACTACACAACACCAACACATCCTTATTCATTCGCGCGTCTCATCGTAGCCATCCTTATAACTCGCTATAAAATCCGTTCAGCCATCTCCACGCGCTCGCATTATTCAGTAAAATGCTTCCTGTTCGGTAAACCCTCCGATTCAGAAGTGGAGGTCATACCGTCGAAGTATGGATTAGTGCTGGTGGAAGCGAAGGTAAAGAGTGGGCTGCGCGAGCGGTGTTGGTGCGTGGGGTGGAGGATGAGGTTTTATCAGTTTTTTGGGGGGGGGGATACCTTAGTGATACCTTAGTGCGGGTGAGAGGTGAGATGAAAGATTTCGGTAGATCGGGTTTGTTTGTTTGGTCAATGGAGTGAATGGGATGAGTTTTTTGGTCACAATGGGTCTTTGTTTAACACATTTGGGAACAATGTATCTAAAGTGCTGCGCAGAGTGAATCCTTTGTCTTCTTTGCATACAGTTTCATTTCGCCATACAGTCGCTCACTCCCTCACATCTTTTTCGTATAGCTTCCAGGCTTGAAACTATCCTTATAAATCTCTTTTCCGCTTCTTGCACGCGTTGATCGCTACATTGTACTGGCTACTTATCACACATATTCCGGCTACTTACCCATCAACACATCTCTTTCCCACTCCAAATGCTCGCCGCAGCACTCCTCGTTGTCGGCGCCGCATGGCAATTTTCCATGCTGGCTGGCCAGCAATGGGCTGCCGACCGCGGAATAGGCATCTATCCTGGCTACAGCATCTACCAGTATGCCAAAGATATTCCTCCAGTGTGTGAAACGTTGCCGCCGTATTGGGTTTCACGACTCGCTGAAAGGCACGCTTCTGGGCTCGATTCCACCGCGACGCCAAACCCGGAGAGCTGTTTACCGCTTGAAGGCGGATTCGATGCTGCTGAGCAAGTGGTAGAAACAGTACCGATAGAGGATAGCTTGACCATCGAGCAGGCAGCTACCGACTCCGAATACCCCAGCAAGCCCGTCTCTCCAGCTCCAGCTCCACGAAATTTCGATTATCGCCTTTCTTTGCTTCTTGCCCTTCTTTTTGCTGCTAAGCACATGTTCTTCAAACCGGAAGAGTCGACTATAACCGCCAAAACAACGCCGCCAAAGCTTCCAACTGTCACGAAAAAGGCGCAGCAGGAGCTACCGACAGAGCTCGAGTTAAGCACAGCGATTGCCATCCCAATAATATGGTATGCGAAGAATACCCCATTGCCAGCTTCGCCGGTCGAAGCAAGGACATACGCTTCTACTTCCATGGGTACTCAGACGGTAACTCCACAGCTCGCACCCTCGCCCCTTTCCGTCGTTGTCGACTCGCCACCCACCAACAACGACGCAACTTCAGCTTCAATAGGCAGGCAAAAGACCACCTCCCAGCTTGGCTTCTCCACAATTAGCACTGTTTTGGATTTGCCGCCTACGGAACCAAGTTTGACGACTTCAACGAGAATGCAGACAGAATCGGGCGACCGAATTTCCACCTTGGAAGCGCAAGTCCGACGCGAAATCGAGTCCTTGCAGGCTCGGAATCAGCAGCTGGACGCGACGATGGACGCCAAGTTGGTTGAAATAGCCAAACTGCGCGCCGCGCTTACCATGGCCGAGCAACAAGTCCGACAAGCAGAGGCGCAGGGGTTTGTTATCAACCAGGAGCAGTACCGTGGATCGGGGTATCCGAATGGGAATGGCGGTCAGGGTGGGTGGCGGAAGGATTATCGGAGGGGAGGAGGTCCAGGGAGGGGACCGTTCATTTAGATGGATGTTGCATGGCTGTTTCCCAGGATGATACGGAATATATAGATCAAGAGCTCATATGTAGATATTGACCGGGTTAATCGAATCGTGTGAAAGGGTTTGGAAGGCTGTTGGATTTTTCTCAACGTCAGCTCTTCTCCATCTTTTGCCTCAATTGTATGGCGTCCCATCCTTTCCTTATTACATCTGCTTGTATGCTTCTGCCCAATAACGCCATAGCTTCTTCGATTGGCACGAGCCGGCTCTCGTACAGCGCTTCTTCTTCATTCACGCCTGTATTTACATGTCGCACGGGCTCGTAGTCTTCAGCTTCCATTTCTACCCTTTCTTTCAAAGTCACACCAGCCTCATATTTAGGAGGATACTGGTACGCCATGCCCTGCTCCTTCTCCTGTGTAGTCAAACGTTCTTCGAGCGCTGGAGGCACTGTCTCAGCTATGTACCAGAAGAGAATATACTGTGCGGTTCGCGTTACGGGCACCAATTGCGTCCATACAGGCTCAGTGACGAATGGAGTAGAGGGAGCATTGGGAGATGGGTTATGTGCAGTGGGCTGGCGGGTTGGAATCGGAAGTGGGAGAAGGCGATTACGGTAGCCTGACTGATTGCATATGAGATTGGTATCAATGACAGAATTTAGAGAGGGTAGATACTTCTTCAAACCCCTCTCTTTCCGCACCAGAGCCTGTATCTTCGCTAGCATCTCGCCGGCCTTTAGGCAGAAACCAATACTGGTCGACGGAATGGTAGCAGAGAACTACGCGGGAGCTGGCGATGTGGAAGATAGCTACCCCGGCGCCTATCGTCGTATGGGCACTGTCCCAGTTACCTGCAGTGGGTGGATTGGACTTTGGTCTGAAGCTTTCAGAAGGCTGAGGCATGGGTCTAGATGTTTCTGGTGGAGGTAATTTTGAACGGCGGAAGAGAGACTTCATGGTGGAAGGAAAAGCTCATTCGAGCTTCTATGTACTTCGATTGTAGACAACATGTTTGCCATGTAAGGCCTACAAGCCGCAGGTATTGGGTCTGGTTGGAGTGATAACTAGTTGATAAGGCAGAATGCCAACTGTAGAACTACCCTAACGCTAAACCAGGATTATCTTCACATTTCAGACTTTCTGCTTCCATCTCAGCCAGAATGTCAAACCTGCAGAGAAGTGAAGTACATCAATGTGAACGCAATGGGATCCCGCCTCTTCGAGAATGCTTAGGTGTTAATCGAGAAATTGGAGAGCGGGCCAGCTTCCACGACGTAGTGAGGAAATCACAGACCTTTCTGTCCATCATCAACAGCGCTCCGATATGTCTAGTAGCAAAGACTCAACACAGCATCTAAAAGAGGATAGCCTCTCAGTCGCTCTGATCCATGACAATCTCGATGCGCGCTCGATCATGAACGAGGTACGAAGCCCAAAAGCAGGAGCCATAGTCCTCTTTGCTGGTGAGATCAGACAATCTACGTCAGCACAGCCAGATCTGAGACAGGTCTAGGAACCACAAGAGACAATTTCGACGGCAAGCCAGTCACTCAGCTTGCATACACCTCGTACCCTCCACGTGCCCTAAAGACTATGATTTCTATTGCTCGGGACGTAAAGGAGAAGCACTCTCTGACAGCCATTAGTATGATACACCGACTCGGTGTTGTGCCAATTGGTGAAGAAAGTATCTTAATTGCAGTGTCGGCTCCTCATCGCCAGGCTGCGTGGAGAGGAGGTGAAGACGCGCTAGAGATGTGTAAAGAGAAGGTCGAAGTGTGGAAATTGGAAGATTTTGGAGAAGAGGGAGGAGTGTGGAGAGCCAACCACGACGGTGCTACAGGTGTGAAAGTGAACGGCACAGGAACTTGATCAAGAGTGATAGATCTTTTGATCTTGGGGCGGCTGCATCTGGAGAGTTCCCAAGTACCCACCCATTGGCAGGCAGATGTCATTTGCAGCCTCAGCCGCTTTCCTGTGAATATTCCAAAGCCCGTACTGGCTACTCCAGAAACTCCAACAAAAGAGACTAAACAGTGAGTCCATTCCAGGGTCGAAATCGAGATGACTGTCAAATCTCCAGAAGGGGGCAATTACGAAAGAAGTCCAGGATTTCCAAACTATGCGCTCCTAGCTTGATTACAAAGGGGAACCATGACCGTCATGGGAAAATCAACTGCATTTTGCAGTATCATGTAGCTAGCGAGTATGGTCATGATTGTTGAATTCCGGAACGAATGCCATGTCGACTGATGCAAGGGCAATAGACTTTTCCTAGCCTCGTGATATAGACGCCAGACAATATGGTTTCTATCGCCAAGTTTCTGCTTCTTCTTTCCAGAACATATTTCCATTGCGAAATGGACACACGAAAAGCCGAGCTTGTGGTGGTCGTTGCTACTGTTCGCAGACTCGAGGGATTTTTGCTCGGAAAGTTGTACATAGATACACACCGTCTCGTCTTTCTTCTCACCACCCTTCCTACTTTAAGCTTTACTCGTACACGCAACATCTGGCTCTCTAGCAACTCGTCAAATTCCCATCATCAAAACCTATCCCACAAAGCAATGCCCCATCTGCACCAGTTACCCTACTCACAAGAGCAGCACACTATCCTCGCTGAGCATCTCATCTCCTCTCATCATCCTATCCTCAGGAGCAGCGCATAACCCTCGCTTAGTATACTATCTATCTTCAGTCACCATCCTATCCTCACCCGGCATCCTGTCCTCTGAGAACATGCCCCACCGTACTCTCCTAGCTTCAACTCTCTCCTCCTGCTCTACCCCTTATTATGCTTCGCTAAACTTTCTCACACGTAGACTGAGGTGCCATCACCAACATAACTCCAATATCCAATAGAACCTAATACTAACATCACAATTACAAACTCTCACAGTGCGGCTGACATTCATTTAGTAGGGTTGAGTCTATACGGGTGGCTGGATTTTCTTTTCCTTTCTAGATCCGTTGTGTCGCTTTCGTGCTGACCTTGCTGTTCGGTATAGGCTCCCGTGATAAAGGAGGATTCTCGGTATCAGAAGACCAGCAAATTTGGTTGCCATTCTGTGTTCTTTTTTCTGTAGCTTGAATTGGTAGCTCTTGGAAATTCCCAGTATCACTTCTCAGAGTGGATGCTGTAGTGGGTGGAGGTCAGTCTCGCTTGACTTATCTTTCGAGTAACGGTTCCATACCCTTGCGACTCCTAATTCGGCTCAAGCACTCTCTGAGCAAGGGCAGAACTTTGCTTCAAAAGATTCAATGAATGCCAGTATCCTCTCGGGTTGGGTATCATAATTCCATTTCATTCATCTACCGAATCGAAGTCTATCCCGCCATCTAAAAATGTCTCCTTTCCCCGATATCCAATTTCGATCCTTATCCCGTTCATGTACATCCATTTGACGCATATCCATTGACCATCTTCCTCGTCTCCTGCACCGGCGTGAGCAAACACCCCCTCTCGAGCGCACTCCTCACATTCTCCACAACCAGCACCTCCATCTTCCTTTGCGTTTCCACGGTAGCCGTGCCCACATGTGGCAAAAGCACACAATTTTCATTTTCAATCAAGCCTGAATGAACTTCGGGTTCATGCTCATGTACATCCAAGCCTGCACCCCACATCTTGCCGCTTTCGAGCGCTTCAACGAGTGCGTCTTCGTTAACGATTGGGCCACGGGCGGTGTTCACGAGGACGACGCCATCTTTCATTTTGGCGAATTCGGGATATGAGATGAGGCCGTAGGTGCTGGCGTTGAGGGGAAGGTGCACGCTTATGATGTCGCTGGTTTCGAGGAGCTCTTCAAAGGAGACGTATTTGGCGCCGACCATGTTCTGCTGTTCGGGCACACATGAGCGATTGTGGTATTGAACATGGAGACCGAATGGTTGGGCGCGCCGTGCCACGGCCGTTCCGATACCGCCCATGCCTAGAATTCCAAGCGTCTTGCCCTCCGGCTCGTGGGTCAGGCCCATGCGGCCGCGCCATTTTCCCGCCCGTATGGCAGTGTATGGTATATGGATTCGGCGAAGGGCGCCAAGGATAAGAAATATGGCCGTATCTGCACTGCATGCATCGACGGCGCCGGGAGTATTAGAGACGGAAATGCCTCGCGCTGCACAGGCGGCAGCGTCGATCGAGTCATAGCCTGCGCCGTTGTGAGAAACGAACTTGAGGCTTGAAGGGAGGACGTCGACGAGTTCTTGATCAAATCTACCAGTAATCTAGAAAATTTGTTGTGTCAACTATTTGAAGCTTATGCTGCATGCAATGCTACGCGACTCACCTGTGTTGAATCATATGTCCTTGAAATTGAGAGGATTCCATCATAAAGCCCTGCTCTGCAATCAGTCAGGAATTGGTCTCTGGTACCGTTGTTGACTTGCTGCTCAAGCGAAGCAATCAGCACTGTTCTATTCTACGTCGATGATCGTTGCCTTACACGCAATTCCGCGATCGCGGTCAAAGAATTCCATTCTTCCTGGGCTAGTATGACCTCTCCGAGGAGCAGGACCTTTGGTTTGACACCCTCCGACGGCAACATGTTCGATGCGGCAGTGAGGGTGTCAACTGTGCATTGGGTGAAAATATAATTGTTTCGCCGCTGTCGCGCCTGGGATTGGAATTAATCCATCATCGTCAATGATGAGGAGGTACTCATCATTGTTGTCCATTTGTGCATGAAGCCTGCATTAAGAATGTTCCGGCATGCAGTGTCGATTGTCAGCCTGCCATGGCTAGATAGGACCCAGGTACGGGGATCGAAGCGTTATTTGCTCCTTAGAAAGGAACAAGGCGAACCAGGAAAGGCACAACCCGCGGACATATACGGCAAATGATTCCCTGATCCTTCCGACATTTACCCTAAGCTTGACGTTCGTGGGGTGCAGCGGTGCCATACCATTTGCAACGTGGGTACTGCGTGGGTGTGTATCAGAAATGAGAATTGGGGACGTTTGATTGGAGGTTGATAACCTTTGGCGATGGGCATCGGCCCTTAACGGCGCCCTAGAAGGGTCCACCTAGCAGTGGGCCAAACCTAGGGTGGGCCACGCTAAACCTCTTTAGGCATACCCTAATACCCGATTAGGTATACCCTAAAACAGTTTTTCTTTTTTTTAATAAAAATATCGATTCTTATTTAATATTATTATAGCTTCTACTATTCTTAATATACCGCCTCTCTCGCCTATATCCTCCCTACCTATATTACCGCTAGAAGAAGAAGAACCGCTAGAAATATATATTTAATATATTATTAGGTAATTCTAAGAAGCTCGGCTAATATATAAGA
>JASZXT010000308.1:0-30173 GCA_035521555.1 Lecanoromycetidae sp. Uapishka_2
ATCTAGTATAGGTACTTCCGTAGGGGAGACTTAGTATTCTATTATCGAGTTAAATAATTATTTAGTTATTAATAAATTACTATATCCCTTTACGCTCGGGTATAGTAGTATCTTAGCGACTAAGCCTATCCGGGTAGGTTAACCGATTTCCGACGGGTAAGCCCATATATTTCTTTTTAGTATTTAAGTAGATAGTAATAATATATCTTAATACGCGAGATAGCTATTAAAATTCGGACTTTATAGGCTTCTTATTAAGGCTTATCTTAGTAAAGATAAGCGTAAAAAAAGTATAGTCGAAACCCCCGTTATTAAGTATCTTTTTAGTCGGGTATTACCTCCTAAGTTAAATATATAGCTCTACCCGTAATTACTAAGTAGTACTATTATATCCGGGCGTAAAGGAATAATATACTCTAGGCTTAGTCCTTATAATACCTTCTAGAATTAGGAATAGCCTAGTATCTAGATACGGGTTATAATATCTTATATCTAATTACTTCTAATTTATTTATTAGGAATAGATTTATACCCGTCGGAAGTCGAACTACCTATCCGGATATATCTAGCGACTTAATAGCTACTAAATCGGTACTAAGAGGGAAAGTATCTATATGTCACCAATACCTTTTAGTACTAGGTAGGGATGGCCTAGTATCTAGGTACGGGTTATGATAGGTTAGCTCTACCTACCTTAACTATACTGTACACTTCCTCGTCGGAAGAGACCATCTCTATTGGTGCATCAGGTGCTTCTGCTCGGTGTAAAATGTCATTACCAATTGCCATAGCTTGGAGTATAGATTTGTGGCAGACCAGGTCAGCCCAAACACTCCTAGCGAACGTGACTGAAATAATGAAGAAGATTGACCCTTCATTGTTGAGATCGGGAGAATCACGGAAAGCCTTCTACTGGTTCGCGCTCACATAATGGAGTACCTGATGCTTCGCGTACACTGCGAGAATGAACAGCAATGGATTGAGAGCACTAGGAGCCTGATTTGAACTGATTTCATAGTCTAGAATTAGAAGGCATTTCCTGAGTCCATGGAGTCAAACGAACTAGTGAACATGCAACGATTAAAAAGCCGAAATTTGGATATTCGTGCACCACGATTTTAATCCTTGTGATCGGAGGATGTAACTAGCTTCGAAATTTCGCTGTCGGTGATCCAATCAGTGAACATAGCCGTTTCCAGTCTATTGTAGCGCCCTATCGCCACAGCGAAGATCCCAGGCTGGGGAGATAGTCAGCATGCGCCTTCCACAAAACATGCCAAAAAGCAATTTAAATCGACGACACTATGCGTCACTGAACTTACTTAAAGGGAAAGACACAAGCTAATTTCACTTGACCATCAGATGGCTTTCAACTCCGTATGGCGCCTTCGCTTTCCTGAGCCCGTCACTCTGATCTTGCACACGACGAAAGCTATCGAGGCTATCCCATACCCTCCAAGCCATCTTTGTCAACCTTTTTAACGTGAGCTTGTCTCTCTTTGCTTGGCCATATATGATCTACTTAATTAGGTCGTTGGCCACGTCGATCTGGTCGGTTGGAAGCTGAAACACTTTGGAGTCTCGCCGCGCTTGTCGCGGAGAAGAGAAAACTTATCAGCAAATTGACAGACTACAGCTCTGAAAGAGGTGCAGATCTCATGAACAGAGTGTGTTCGCATGCATTACAAGTCAAACATCAATCCATTTTCTGGCTTGGCACTCGTCTGCGTAGACTCTTCATATGCCGTTTCGAAATTTGGGCGTGGATATCCAAAGCTCTAGGAGTAATGACAGCAACGCGTTGAGCTTCCAGCACTAAGCGCACCAAGTCGCCTTCGGCGTTGTTCGCAGCTGATTCTCTTATGACAAGTCAGTCTTCGTCGTGTGTCTTAAAGAGAAAGAGGTCCGAGACGTTTGGATCCTGTGGCATCGCTAGCCCACGGTTCTAGACAAGTCAAAGATCTCATCTCGAGTAGAAGACGCCTTCTATTAGTGGCACAGCCTAGCCAGCAGGTTGCTCTATCTGAAATCCTCGCACGCTCACCGGCTTTACGGGCTAACAGCTCTTAAGCAACTGGCACATGTTCCAAAAGGGGCCTGATTGTAGAGGGATGTAGTTTGTAAAGGGTAGATGCGTGGCGCCATGGACCGCTGACTTTCTAAGGCAATAAGTATAGTTCCGCGAGCTTGCATATATCAGGTGCAGCCCATACTGGTGACTAGTGTCTTTGCTTGTGCTTCCTATCGTCACTACGAACTCGATGTGATCGAAACTGTTTACGATCACCATAGGAATTCGGCGTGCACGAGTCTTGGGTCTCCACCTCGATCGTGAGGAAAGTATCTTCTATGCCAAGCTCTTGTGAACCTTCTGGCCTCGTTCTCATCCGCAAAAGATATTATCCATTTCTTTATATGGGTATTTTGAGCGGTCAACTCGCCACATTCATCTCCTTCACCATTGTCCTTGAAATTCTCGTACTCATCCCTGGGAGAGGCCGGATTATCTAATTGTTCAACGGTAACGTTCCATGCCAAGCCTTTCACGCGACCGTCGGTAGAAATCGCGTTTCGCACAATGTGAGTAGTCAATTGTGATCCATCGACCCAGAACAAGACAGACTTCCCTGTCTTGTCACTATTCTCTACTAGCTGATGGTATCCTCGCTCGTCAAGCAAACGTCTCGTTCCAGGGCTATAAGATGGGTATAATAATTTCAATTGCATCCGCTGAGATGGTGGACAAAGAGCATAGTCCTGCAGCAAAGTATAAGCGTCTTCACCTTCGATAACCACCCCTCGCTGTAGTGGAAGTGGCGACTCAATGGATGTTGGCGTGTGAGTTCTGGCCATTCGGTGGAGTCGGACAACATGGCTTTGATAGGTTCTAGCATAAGCCGGATTCGGGAATAGTATGAAGTAATGGCCGATCTGTCCAAATGTCCTCGGGTCTCGTGCTGGGATCACTGTAGAAAGCCTGTCAGCAAAGGGACTTTTAAGAGGAGTTTTGATGTCCACGAGCCTTTCAGTATATCTCCTGGGCCGGTCCACTCGTCGATATGTCTACCTTTGGGTGCGATGCGTCGAAAGTCGCTCTCCACGAGGGATTTGCTTGCTATCTGGAGTGCAACTACGGCTAGTTGCTGTCTACGAAAAGCATCTGCAGCAGCTGCCTTTGTCACACTGTTCGACTGCCTTCTGTTCAATTCCAAATCGTCTTGGAATTCTCCAAAAAGCTCGTCAACTTCAGGGAGCGGTATACGGGGTATTTCTTGCTTCTCTTTCTGGGTATCGGTTCGCTTGTCCCCGGTTCTGTAGACCTCATCTGGAAAAAGCTCTTCGAGTAGGGACAGCTGTGGACGCCGAGGCCTTGGGGTGTCGTGTTTCCTATGACCATTCCCTTCAGCAGCTCTTTGGATCTCATTCGGATTAAGTTCCTCGAGCACAGAAGGTTTTCGAGGTCGAGCCTTTGATGCAGTATTCTCCTTGGAACGTCTACGTCTAACTACTTTCCGCCACTGATCACGATCGAGCTTATCAAGCGACGTTGTTCGGTGTCGAGGGTTTGCGCCCTGCTCTTTCCTGAGGTCCCCGCCGCCAATCCAATGCAGGCATCGCGGTTGAAATAGACTGGTACGTCTGGTTGCATGCCTCAGACATTGGGATGCTAGTAAGTTTGAAGTTAGCATCAAGTCTGTAATGTAGACTTCATTGAATCTTATCGATAAAAGTTGCTACAAGCTGGCTCGCTAGTAGATAGACGCGCGCTCGGCGCGTCTCGCACCTAGCAGACAGCGTGTTTGTCGTCCTGGACAGCCGTAGATTTTTGCCCACCCAGCACGCCGAGCACGCTAACTGATCCATTCCTCATATCGCTATTCGTAGTCCCACACCTTCGGTACTTTGGTGAGGAAATTTATAAGAATGGGTTGCAGACATATCGCGCTGCCTGTCCATACTATTCTGATGCAGTAGTTTTGAAAACTCAAAAGATCCAGAATCAGTTGGAGGTCTAGCGCCCAGGCGAAAGTGATTCAATACTCTAAAATTCCGATCTGCGCACCATATCTAGCAAAGACTCCCATGTTCACCACTTAGATGGGGGAAGCCAAAGGTTACAAAGTACGGCTATGGCCCGATCGGGAAAAATTCACAGACGTCTGTCGGGTTCTCTTGTCATCTTCTAGTCTCAGTCTGCAAAACCTGTCTTCTGGGGTCGTCTGTAACATTCATACTGCTGAAAAGCATACATATCCTGCTATTGCTTGGGCGTCTGATACGATCAACAAGGATATCGTTCAGATATCGCACGATCTTCGAAAAGCTTACTGCCTTGAACTGCACGAAAAGATCTCCATCACTCGTAGCGAAGCTATGATTGAAGAAGCAGGCGAGGTCACCTTGTGTGAGGTCTCTCAAGACAATTCAGATACTACATTACCGACTTTGAATGAGGTTGAGTGCTCTCATTGGGCGTGGCTTTTGGAACACAGCCTTAGTAGGGTTGAGAAGATAGTGCCTGGCATGATCTTCAACGTAAAAACTAAAAGGGAAGAGAGGGCGTTCAAAATACTGTGTATCAACTCTTCGGATCAACGTTTATTATACAATACGCGGGAAAGCCTTGTCATCAAGATTGTTGTTGCTAGCACACGAGCCAGTATTAGTGACGGGCAGATCCTGGTGATACCAGCCGCCCAATTTGGTGGACTCAGAGACCAAATCCAGCAAGTAAACGACATAATATCTATCTACAATGCAAGGAACGAGTTTATATCTGAACTGCCGACCTTTTTCCAGCCTTGTCAAGGCGGTATCCTCCTGCATGGTGCACGAGGTACTGGCAAGAGTCTAATGCTACAGAAGATCTGCGAAGCTGGCTGGCGGAAAGTGTATACTATTGATAATAGAATAGTCGGACAGTCACCTATGAAGACTGAAACTGCCATCAAGCTGATTTTTGCCAACGCCCTGCAATCTCAGCCGAGCGTCATTGTCATAGATGCCCTTGACGCAATCGCTAGTAGAAGCAGTACCGTGGGTCAAATACTATCTCAGGAACTTGAAAAGCTTAGTGGCACTCGTACAATCGCGATAGGGGCCACTCGAAGCTTGTCAGATATTGATCAAGATCTCAGGAGTACCGGGAGATTCGAAATAGAGATTGAGATGCCCATTCCAGACTCAAATTGTCGCGCTGAGATCCTTAAAGTACTTTGTGGTCTACCCAAGGATATGCTTCAAACGATCCTAGATGATATAGCAACAAGGACCCACGGCTTCGTAGGCGCGGATTTGAAAAAGCTTTTGGGACACGCTGTAAGGAGGAACGAGATTCGCTGTGGTGCGTATAGGTCAATCAACGGGAATAAGAAGGGAGATAGCGTCAAGCCAGAACAGTTGCTCGACCACATGAAAGATGATTTCGAAGAAGCTCTTCTCAAAGTGCGACCCACTGCAATGCAAGAAATTTTTGTCGAAATTCCTAATGTCAAATGGAGTGACATAGGAGGACAAGATGAACTCAAGAAGCGTCTCGAACAGGCTGTTGTGTGGCCTTTCAAGGTTTGGACGTAGCTATTCATTCGTCGCGGCTATGACGCTGATTCTCTACAGTACGCCAATGAAATGACAACATTTGGGTTGACACCAAAGAAAGGACTTCTGCTCTACGGACCTCCAGGGTGCTCTAAAACTATGACGGCAAAGGCAATCGCAACTGAATCGGGGCTCAATTTCATTCCTGTAAGAGGTGCGGAACTGTTGAACATGTACGTTGGTGAGTCCGAGCGTGCTATCCGGGAAGTTTTCCGTAAAGCTCGAGCCGCACGTCCTTGCATAATATTTTTTGATGAATTCGACGCGATTGGTGCTTCGAGGGACGGCGGACAGCACGGTGGTATACACACCGTTACTACCCTACTAAATGAATTAGACGGCTTTGAGGAATTGAAAGGCGTGTTCGTTCTTGCAGCAACGAATAAGCCTGAAGTCATTGATCCTGCATTGATACGAGCAGGAAGGCTATCTGAGACGCTTTATGTTGGATTACCAAATCTCGAGGCTAGGAAGGCTATTCTAGATATACAAATCGGCACTACGAACCTTGCCGATGATGTTGACACAGTGGCCCTGTCGAATACGACCGATGGCTACTCCGGGGCAGAGATAGTCGCAATTTGCCAACAAGCTAGGTACGCGGCCTTTGAGGAGCAAATAAGTTCCGGCAAACCAAAAGATGTCAGTCAAAGACATTTCTCTACTGCGATGAAAAGGGTGGAAAAATCAGTCACACCTGAGATGACCGAAGAGTACGAAGCATGGGGTAAGAGGCGACATTGATTTTTGTTTGCCCAAATTTCGTTTTAAGCTTCCCAATAGCAAACGGGTCCAACGCACACGCACCTTCTATGTGAGAAAGCACAACACGCAGGGTATCTAAAGAAGTATCAGCCGCCAGTGCTGCAGAAGCAAAGTGTGGAAGAGCAAGATATACATTCCTCAACACTTGGGATAAATCTTGAGGCATTACAAGTACCTTTGGGAAGAGACTCCTTATGTGACCTGGAGGAAGGTGCGTTCAAAACTAACGCAATGGTATTCATGATTACTATTGCTGCCGACACCAAATCTGCGAGGCAGCTGCCAATGATAACAGGAGTCAGGCAAGAGAATTAAACGTCTGCAGACCACAGAGCCGCAAAAGTCAGTGCATCCGCGCTCAACGTGAATGACTGTCGATAATTAATATGATTCGAGTGGAATTGAACGAGTGCATTTCCAGCTCATGTCGATTAACACCGTCATCTCTGACTACCACGTATCTTGCCTTGGCGACTGCCACTTATTGCACATCGGTGAACTTGCAGAAGTAGGTGCATGTAGACACATCGATCAGATGCATATAAATCGAATGCTGCTTACCAAGCAGAAAGTGAAATACCCTCCACTTCCACCCAGTCATGCAAAGCTTCGTTGCTAGAAAAGCAATCCCCACATGATGAACAGCGTGTTGACTGCCAAAAGAGGATCCCGAGAGTAAGTAAGAGATCTGAATTAGACGAAGTTCGAGTAGGTTATGGTGCTTTTCAACCACGAACCGCCCCGCTGTCTCCAGAGAAACTCCTTAGCGTCATCACTAATCTCCTCATTTTTTCTCCAACAGCCTGAGGTATCTGGCGCCTCAATTAAGTCTGATATAGGCCTCATTACTGCGCAGTACTTGCCAGATCTTTGTCCACGACGCTTGCAGCAGAGTAGAAATTAGACGACTCCGGGACCCTCTCAACAGCCTCATCCATTGCTGCCTTGATTATGTTTCATGTATGGGCGTAGACATGTCTGGCCTGCGTAGTGAATGACTGTGATAATTAATAAGTATTTTCACTACCTAGGTACCTCTAGTTGTGACCTTCATGTTATCCCACGAACGGTAAGACACGCAATGGACCAATGGTGCAATCTTGGCCGAGCCTTGACTACTAGGTTTAGGATACTTGAGACATACATGCGTATCTATAACGCAGACTCGAGCAATTGGCTGATTTCTTGAATATACATGGCAAACATTTGCGTTTATGGGATAGGGTTTAATTCTTACATTGTAAATTAGACAGTGTGTTTCGATGCTGAGTTGCTTACTAGATATATTGCTTATCTAGAAGCACCATAGATTAACTAATACATGGCAAACGCCGGGGAGAAGCGAGAGCTTGAAGGAAGCCTATCAAGTCTTTAGAGACCGACGTTGTTGAGCTCTACGAGATTCTTTGAAAGTGAAAAAGCGAGCATCTTCTGGTTACTGGTGGAGTCCGAGTAGAGAAGGTCTATGGGTAGTGATGACATTTGAGCCTTTTGAACGCGCTTTATAGCCAGAACTTGTTCAGCAGGGGTTTCATTTGGGCACTCGTGCATAAAATGGGTGACTTGAGAGACTCGTTACTCCGTACGGAGTACTAGCTCTACTGCAATGTTCTTGCATTACTTTATGCATGCCAAGCCAGGCGCGTAAGAAATCTCGCGCGTTTTCCGACTTACCCTCTCCTCATTCTGCTATGACCCATCTTAAACAGTAACAGTATCGCATTACTCCCAAACATGCCTTCTGCCTCTCCCGAGCGAGGTCGCACAAGATCACGCCAGCAAACCTCCGCGTTCGCCAAATCCCCAGCACCCTCGAAAACTAGATCTGCACCCCGCCGAACCATATCGCCTCGCTCCAAATCACGATCAAGAACATCCAGTCGCATTTCAGATGGCCGTGCTGGCCAGCGAAATGGTATCAAAGTGAAGACAGATCGAAGCAGAAGCCCAACAAGAACAGTATCGAGAAGTCGGAGCGGAGGTCGAGCCGGACGAGGCCACAGAGACCGAAGCTACACACGGAGTCGGAGCAGAAGCTCCCCGCTCCACAAGAGCTCAAAGGTGAATACAAGATCCTGACTTAAAAAGAAAATATAGCTGACCTTTTTAGATTGTGGTGGAAAAGCTTACGAAGAACATCAATGAGCGCCATCTACGAGAGATATTTGGTGCCTATGGCGCCATTCGCGAGCTTGACCTGCCGATGAACAGACAGTGTACGTAAGACCATCCCAAGGATTGCATTGTAGCTGATGAGGATAGTTATGACCAATCGAGGCACTGCCTACATCGTTTACACCAATACCCCAGACGCCGAAGCTGCCATTGCTCACATGCATGAGGGCCAGCTAGATGGCGCAATCATCAATGTCTCAATTGTTCTTCCTCGACGCCGATTCTCTCGTTCTCCACCTCCTCCCCGTAGGGCGGCGCCTATCCACGATCGCTTCGATCCTCGTGGACCCCCATCAGGAGGCTACAGGGGTGGACCACCGCCTCCGGATTATCCGCCGCGAGACCGCGGAGGATACCGTTCCTCTCCACCTCCGAGAAGAGGTTCACCACCCAGGAGGTATCGAGACTCGCCTCCAAGAGGATATGGAGGTCGACCTGGACCAAGAGATCGTGATTTGGATACCTACAGGCCGCGCTCGTACTCGCGGTCAAGGTCACCTAGAACGCGATCAAGGTCGTTCTCGTCTCGTTCTCGTTCTCGTTCTCCACCACGAAGGGGTCAGGGATACCGAAGGCGCGACAGCCCACCACCACCACCTAGAGGGGGTGGGGGAAGGAGGAGGAGAAGCCCCAGCTACTCCAGTTTCTCGAGTTACAGCGATCGTAGCCGCAGCAGGAGCCGAGCGCGCTATGGAAGAGGAAGGTAATATTGGTATGGTTGGATTGGATTGGATTGGATCATGTAGAATAAGACAAGGTTTTGAACACTTGGGAGGGTTCAAAGTGATTGAACGGAACCTACTAGGAGTAGGCATATGCATCAGGACCTCATCCAATGGTAAAAAAAGAAGCTGTGCTCAAGCTGCAAGGGCTGCGAGTGGAGGATGATGGGAATCATAATCTCACATTGGATTGCATTCTGGAGTGCAGCTGGGCCTTATTTGATACGTCAGCGAGCTCGCGGTTGGAGTGCTACCTCCAATAGTGTCTTCTGAAGGACGCGTTCGATTCTTATCAGTACATGAGAGACGAAAGGGAGGACTGAAAAGCATTATGTCTTTCGACTTCGCATTCGTTGGCGAAGCCTGGTCACTCCCATCAAATCAGTGCCGTGTGCAGGCGCATATCAGTCGGTCTGGAGCATTTCACAACATATCTTACCGAGGACCTAGATGTCCTCGACAAGGATTGATCTATACCATTAGTCGTTTCGAGGGAGCTCTGACATAGAGTACTGAAATTCCAGACTCCGATTTCAAGAAGTAGTTATCTCCACGAACCATCTGATTTGATTGTGCTACGTGCTTTTGGTCAAGCACAAGTATCGCCATTGACCCCACTCTAGTGCAACGATTGACACAGATGGGTGATTTTTAGAATGGTACGATTCCATGGTTTAGTCCGTCGTGGCGAATATACACACTTCGGGTCCGAAGTCTTGGACAGAGTCGACAGCACCTTCCATTATTCACAATATCAATGTAGGCCAATCTCACCGCTCTTATATTGGCTTGAAAGGATAGGTCTAGGCCCAACGGTAGATCTTAAAGCCCTCACTTCGCTCCGACTAAGTGTCAACTTTAGTCTTACTCAATTCGGAGTAATGACTGCTGTTGGTGCGCTGACTTTTGGAGATATAGAATGGTGGGGCTTCTTGCTTTAGAAGCTGTTGTACGGTTCGTTTCCAAACCCTTGCTTGTACTAGAAAGTAGTATTGAGAGGTTCAAAAAATGGAAGTTGGCTCTGGCTTTTCATGGTATTCAAAGCATCCAGTACTACTGTACATAGGATTGTTCCAGCTCTTGCAGAAAGTCGACGGTCATCGCAGGTCAGCAGCAAGCATCTGATAGTTGCTATCCAGACCCTAGACTGCACACTCCATCTCTAGAGTCCATGTTAGTGGAAGATGCCAACCCAATAGAACCGGCAGGGGGTCCTCTGGAAAAGGTCTTGGAGGTGCTTTGGTAAATGATGCATGATGTTCGGGGAATATCTAATATAGAACACCAATCCGAGCCCTGACGCCGTGCAACAACATGCTTGTAACAAATTATCGCTAGTTTGACCCACACACGTACACACGTACTGCTTTCGCTGATTTAGCCTCTTCCATCTAACAGCACTTTCCTCCCATGGAACTTATACTGTTGTTCTGATCTGCGACATTGACGCCCTGCGAAGGCCCCTGTTCCGTCTTGGATGTATCAATGATCCTCTTCTTGATGTCTGCTGCTAAGCTGTAGAAAGCTTTCTCTACGTTGATGTTGCTTTTTGCTGACACCTCCATGAATGGGATACCCAACTCATCTGCTAATTGTTGTCCTCTTTCTACTGACACTGCTCGTTTCTCTTCCCAGTCGCATTTGTTTCCAATGAGGATCTTGTTGACACCTTCTGTAGCGTGTTGCTCGACATTGGAAAACCAGGTCCTGATGTCTGGTCTTTGTCAGCATGGCCCGAAACCGTGACTTTGGTGATACGAAGCACCCACTGTTGAATGATCGCTCATCGGTCACATCGTAAACAAGTAATATGCCCATAGCACCTCTGTAATAGGCAGTCGTGATAGTCCTGAACCTCTCTTGCCCAGCTGTATCCCATATCTGTAGCTTGACCCTTTTTCCGTCCAACTCAATCGTTCGAATTTTGAAGTCAATGCCTATAGTCGTAATGAAGGAAGGTGTGAAAGAGTCCTCGCTGAATCTGAGTAGGCAACACGATTTACCAACGCCAGAGTCGCCAATGAGCAGGAGCTTGATCTGTTGGAGGCGAATTAGCTGCGCTTCAGAGCCCAGAAGGTGCATCGCGATCTTTCTCACATACAAGAAAATCGTAATTCCGAGTACCGGCCATGATGTCGATTGTGTAAGTAGAACAAAGGAGCTTGTGGGCTTTGAGAAGCTCAATGCTTCTGGTTGCGGAACTTGGGACCACAGGCGAATATTGACGAGCTATAAATTTACAAGGCTTTGCTTTATACTTCTTGACTTTTGACAGGAATCATGGAGTGAAGCTTAGACAGTTCTACGTAATGGCAAAATTGTAAGGTAGTTGACATTGACGGCTCTGCGCTTTCGTTGAACACGATTTTGTGAGGTCACTCAAGAACAAAACAAGCGCCGTCAGGCGGCAGGAAAAGTCCCCGAGCCACGCTTGCCTTGAGAATGCTTGAAAATTGAAACGATTTCCACATGTGGGAGCCTTTGAATAAATGGTATATTTCCCATCTCATTAGGCGTAGGCTGAAGTCACCGTAGATGATACGAATAATTAGCAACTATGTACATAGGATGCTGTGTAGCTCAGCAATCCGCTCACTGTTTCACAGCAATGCATGCAGAAGTGTCAAAAGATCCACCTCGCGTGGTATGCAGTTTTTCCATGCCCATCATGTATCGCTCAAGCGCCCATTTAAATGCTCAGAGCCGAAGCTATGCTCCCTTTTGTCGTCTCATCATCTCGTCATTGCAACCACTTCGAATAAGCCCAGCGAATCCTCTGTACCACTCGAATCTGCCGGTCAACGCCCGTCCTTAGGTCGATTAGCTCGTTCACTTCCTCCAAGAAGTCATTGAACATTTCGCCAGGAAGGATACGCTGCCCCTTTTTTCGGAGCACGTGAACCTCGCAGAGCAACATGCCATGGTCTTTGTAGGATAACATACCATTCTCCATCGGCGTGCAACTAACAAGAATCCGGTCAATATTCCTCAAGGTTCGGACCATACTGCCTTGTTTACCTCCCTGAGCCCGAGCCCTACGTCCTGAGAAAGCGCCTTTTAGCCAGCGTGAGACACCTAGACACACCAAAACACCCGGTGTGAGACCAACGAATCCGAAGACGAGCTCCTGGCTTTTGAGTAGGTTATCGATGCCACCCACGGCAACCTCGACATCGACTTTGGTCTTTTGCACCTGGATCAGGAGCGCACGAATAAGGTCACCCGTGACCGCCCGCCTGAAAGGGTTTCGTAAGTCTTTCTCGTAAGCTGTCAGTACTGGCGTCAGATCTCCTTCCCTGACCTTGGCTCTAACATCTGCTACTTGGGCTTCTGTGAGGGAGTTCCCATTGGCTGGATTGTCCTTTACAAAATCTACCACCATTCTCTCAAGGCTAGCTTTGTCACCCTGCAGGCTTTCCTTGCTCATGATGGCGATCTCGCTATCCTTATCATGTCTGACCGTCCCAATGATTTTCTTTACTGGCTCTACGACCCAATTGTACCAGAAGTCTACACTGGTACTCCCAAGATCCCGGATCCAAATTGTAATCTCTGCCTTCCGATTGACAAGAACACGAAGCAAAGTGCTTGACGAGAAAAAGAGTGCCAGTCCAGGCAGCCAATAGCGGACCAGCCGAGATGGCCTGCCATACTCAGCAGTAAGGTCTCTAGAGGCGGTAATATGAGCAGGCAAGTGGACTCGTAGAATGTGCTGCAGCCGGTCTCCAAGTCGCGCAGCTTGCGGCGCAGCAGTATCGCTCGTTTCTGCGTCGTCGTCAACGCTCATGAACACGGTTTCTTCCAACTCGCTGGCCCCAAGTTCAAGCACGGTAATATTGCGCAGGACCGTCTCCATCAAAGACACACTTTTCGAGACCACACTTTGCCACTCTTCTTTGCTATTGGATCGACTTTTGGAGCTTGTAGATTCTTCCTCATCTGTGTCGAATATCATTCCTTCGTCCATGAGTATGCCAAGCCCACTGGCACTCATTTCGCGAAGCCTCTTCAGGCGGTTCCTCTTGGATCTTGCTTCCATCCGACTCTTCATCAGCGGCGACATGAATCTCGACTGCATGTCAACGAGCGAGCGATCTCGCACACTATCCTTCACTAGGCCGTAGAATTGTCCCCATCGATCAGATATTGACAACGACCTCTCACTTTCTTCTTGATTATCACCGGCATTTCGTGTTAATTGTAATCTTTGCCTGGCATCATTGTATACTTCGTTGGCCCAATTCCAGAGGCGTATAGGTGATGTCTGAACTGCATAAAGCCCAGTATACCTGTATGAACCCAAAACCTCATCCCAATAGCCTATATCACTGTTCAAGGGGATAGTTTGTTCCAATAAGACGTTCAAAATAAGACCGTACGTCTGGGTTGCCGCCTTCGTGATGAGAAGCCAGTGGAGCTCGTCCTGCGTAAGATGTAGGGTATCTTCCTCTCCGTTGTCTCGTAGTTCCTGCCCTTGTCGAAGGGCAGCTAGTATTGTATCAGAGGATAGCAATCCTTTTGAGGTCGCAGCGGTGGATAGGGTCTTGATGGCGGCCTGTAGCTTGAGGCTTCCAGCCATAGCAAAGCCTTGGATGCTGACATCGCTTTCTTCCGTTGAGTGAAGGTCTGGCGAAGCCGGGTTCGAAAGCCGTTTGGAAAGCTGTAGTCGGTCTAATTGCGCATCGACATGACTGATGTGACTGCGAGAATACCTAAGTAGCACACTTGGAAAAGTTTGGGTATCCATCACTTACTCTAGAACGAAAGACATGGTCGGTTGCTTGAGTACTACGATGCTGTCTCTGAATTGATTGAGGGCCTAGCTGGCATCTCTTCCAGCTGTACTATCGGCCACAGAACACCTAGCATGGTTCGTTGAAAGCTTTCGCGACTCATGGGGGCTGGCGAGCCCAATATCGACGTCAAAACCTGTGGTCCTATCGAGATTATTTGTACAATGGCTCGGCATACACCCTTAGATAGTACAAACCTATGGGTACGCTCCCTCCGCTTAATCCAGTTAGCTCGCTATGTGACCTATGTTAGTAGGCACACACCTGTCACCCCTAACAAAACCTCCGAGTAGTCGTTCCACCGACGGCAAGCTCACTTCCCGATGGACCCTGAAATATTATTGTCTGAAAAAACGTCTAGATATTATTTGAACGCTGAATTGCCACTAGGTTTTTCAATGCTGAACGCCCACTTCCTTACATCTAGGTATTCACTCTCTTCATAGACCTGGTTCTGACATTCGTTATGTGAGTTCCATCCAACTCTACAGTATGGTGTGCTTCTGACCTTCTCTTCTCTGCAGGAACTCGACGTCTTCTCTGTTCATGCCCCAGGACACCTACTGGGGCCAATTCGACGAAATTTCTAAATACAATGTCCATCTCAATGTGTTTGAGCGTCTATGGGCCGCGTGGTACGCCTTTATGCAGAATGACGTTCTTGCGACAGGCATCATGTCCTTCTTAATGCATGAAATCGTCTACTTTGGCCGCTCATTGCCCTGGATTATAATCGACCACATAAAATACTTCAACAGGTACAAGATTCAAAATGTATGGGCAGCCCCTGCTTGGCGTCAGTATGTGGTAGACGCTGATCTCTTCGCAGCAAAAAGTACCGACTGCACAAGAACAATGGAATTGTGCCAAGCTGGTGCTGCTTTCCCATTTCACAGTCGAGCTTCCACAGATATGGCATGTAAAATCTCAACTGTTTGACATGGCGATAGCTAATGGATCTAGGCTGTTCCACCCCATGGCTGTCTACGTCGGACTCAGTACCTCCGTTCCCTTTCCCTCTATCCTCACAATGGTCTATCAAATCGCTGTCTTCTTCGTCATTGAGGATACATGGCATTACTGGTCGCACCGAGCGCTGCACTGGGGTCCTCTATATAAAAACATCCACAAGATTCACCATCAGTACTCTGCTCCTTTCGGTATGGCCGCAGAGTACGCTTCACCTATTGAAGTCATGATTTTGGGTCTAGGTACTGTTGGAGCGCCAATTCTTTGGTGTGCGATAACTGGAGACCTCCATATATTGACCATGTACATCTGGATTGTATGCCGACTCTTCCAAGCAATCGATGCACACAGCGGGTATGAATTCCCATGGAGTCTGCACCATTTTCTCCCCTTCTGGGCAGGCGCGGAACATCACGATGTTCATCATGAAAGATTCATTGGCAATTACTCGAGTAGCTTCAGATGGTGGGACTATATCCTCGACACCGAGTCTGGTCCTGAGGCAGCAAAGAAGAGAAGACAAAGGAAATTGGCGAAAGAGGGCAAGAAGATCTAATAAACCAGGCAATAAGAGCTACGAGATGAATTGGAATTATTTGCAATGGTTGCAGCGGACGCTAGACCGGACGATAGACCACTATTAAGATTTCGCCTCCGAAAACTGTATCGGCCCCTTGCAGTCCGAGCGGTGCCACGTTTCGCAGACCAGGGGCATTGGGAGGTTTCCTGTTTGTTGGGAGTAGTATCGTTGCATGATCTTTGGACTCAAAGTCAAATCTCAACCTCCGTGAGGTCTAAAAGGCATGGATTTGATGGATTAGAAGAATCAACTTCCTCATGGATGAGTGCTTGCTTGTCACAAAAAGCTGCCATCTTCAGGTCCTTGTTGGTCAAACCTTTGGGCTTGTGGGTAGTCCACTGAATGATTGTATGGTTGTATGCCTATCGAAAGGATTAATGTAGATAAATTTGGGATGGTCAAGTACCTACGTTCCACCACTCTGGGTGGTGCCTCTCCGTCTGAGCCTCCTCTGCAACTCGTTGCATAAAGTTCTTTGCTCTTGTCAGCTGTTTTCAGGTTTGAAAAGGGCCCAATGGGCATGCAGACAGACCCATGTATTCTTAAACGTCTTGAAGTGAAAGCTCCGTCTTATACCCTGGCCATCTAAGCATAACCGCCATCTATGCTGTTCGCCCACATCTCGACTCGAGAGTAGAGGCTCTAAGTCCTTCAAAATGTTTGCCTCATTCTGACCAGGAGCAACGTGAAATCGTTGTTTCCGTAGTCCTTCCGAATTGGTGCTAGACAGATTACTGTATTGATTGATTGTCACTGTCCCTCGAAATTTTGGATCCAGGTGAAGAATTCGTTGGCTGTGCACATGCGCTCCGAAACCGTTTCGATAATAGCGTAAACGAGGAAAGGTCAACATTTGCAACCTCAGGCAAAGCAAGTCCCTGTGATTTTCGAAGAAAAAGACAAAGCCGTTCACACCTTGGGGCTAAGAAAGTCTTGCCATGCAATTAGAAGAGCGAAAGCTGTTGGGCCGAGTGGGCCAAATGATAAATCTCGGTGGACCAACCCCACCCTGATTCTACAACCATGCCTTCTGCATGAGCCTCCGCATAGCATGCCATTACAGTCACTGATATTCTACATTTCTCGTTCCTGAAATTATATCCATAGTGCTCCGGTTTCTGTTCTCTGCTCCCTCGAAGGTTCCTAGATTCAAATCCCTGTGGGCGAGAGGAGTCTGTGCAGTAATACTGTATATTGCCATGTGTTTAGCCCATTAGCAGTCTTTCCGAGCCGCGCTTCGTATGGATTTTAATTTTGATATATTGTCGCTGATTCGACTCAGTTACGCATGTCTGTCGTCATTGTCATGAACGTGCCTACCGTCATTCACGTCACGTCACAACCCCGGCAATCGACTGGCAGTTCTGTACTTAGTCTCTAATGCCTGTTCTTCTTCCTCGCCGTATGTCCTATCTTCTTGTAACACTTCTCTCTATTACATACACGTAGTGCATACTCGCCCCGGACTTATTCAAGCATAACAGCTCTCCAATTCATTCATTGACAGGGTAGCCCATGCTAACAGAGATGGCCTCAGCTATCGCCAACGGCATGCAGAAGGTCGTAAACATGGAAGGGGCTGCTTCCCAGAACCCCAAGCTTGCCGACCTTGCCAAAGATACCATTCACTACGACTCCTCCAAGCACAAAATGACCACTGATTTTGGCAACAAGGTCAGCAACACCGACCATTGGCTGACTGCTTCTACCGAGGATCACATTGGTCCTTCGCTATTGGAAGACAACCACGCACGTGAGAAAGTTTGTTAATCCACTGCGGCAGATATGAAGCAGCAATCCGCTGATGAAGTCTAAAGATCCACCGCTTTGACCATGAGCGTATCCCCGAGCGTGTAGTGCATGCCCGTGGTGCCGGTGCTTTCGGAACATTCAAGCTATACGAAAGCGCCGATGATGTGACAAGTGCTAAGGTCCTTACTGACACCTCTCGTACCACGCCTGTCTTTGTCCGATTCTCAACCGTTCTTGGGAGCCGTGGCAGTGCAGATACTGTCCGTGATGTGCGAGGGTTCGCTGTGAAGTTTTATACTGACGAAGGAAATTGGGACATAGTAGGAAATGATATTGTTAGAAGGAGAAGAATCCGGCTCTATTCAGCAGATTTACTGACTCATATTTAGCCTGTGTTCTTCATCCAGGACTCTATCAAGTTTCCGGACTTGATTCATGCAGGGAAACCCGAGCCCGATACTGAAGTGCCACAGGCTCAGAGTGCTCACAACAACTTCTGGGACTTCCAATTTCTTCACTCCGAAGCCACTCACATGTTTATGTGGACTATGTCTGATCGTGGGATTCCTCGGTCATACAGGATGATGCAGGGGTTTGGAGTCAATACTTACACCCTTGACAATGTGAAAGGAGAAAGGCACTTTGTGAAATTCCATTTCACCCCTACGCTCGGTGTCCATTCATTTGTCTGGGACGAAGCCTTGAAATTGGCTGGTCAAGATCCTGACTTCCATCGCAAGGATCTGTACGAAGCCATCTCCATGGGTGTTTTCCCTACCTGGAAGTTTGGTATTCAAACCCTGAAGGAATCTCAAGCAGATGACTTCGACTTCGATATCCTCGATGCCACCAAGGTCTGGCCTGAGGAGCTCGTACCGATCAGGTACATCGGAGAAATGGAACTCAACCGCAACGTAGACGAATACTTCACCCAGACTGAACAAGTAGCTTTCTGTACGAGTCATGTGGTTCCAGGTATTGGTTTCAGCGATGATCCCCTCCTACAAGGACGGAATTTCTCATACTTTGACACTCAGCTCTCCAGACTCGGCATCAATTGGCAGGAACTACCTATCAACCGCCCTGTTTGCCCGGTAATGAACCAGAACCGAGACGGTCAAGGTCGGCATAGAATCACAGCTGGCTCAATCAATTACTGGCCCAACCGGAAGGAAGCTGTTCCACCAGCGAAGCCTTCTGAAGGTGGCTACGTCGATTATCCAGCAAAGGTTGAGGGGATGAAGCTGCGACTCAAAAGCAAGAAGTTCAAGGAACACATCTCTCAAGCCCAGCTTTTCTGGAATTCTCAGACCCCTCCGGAGAAGATGCATTTGATCTCAGCCTTGGGCTTCGAGCTTGACCATTGCGATGACCCGATCGTCTACGAGCGTATTACGGAGCGTCTCTGTGACATTGATCTCGAGCTTGCTCAAGCCGTTGCGGAAAAAGCTGGTGCGCCCTCCCCAACAAAGCAAGGCAAACCAAATCCAGGTAAGAAGTCAGCGGGCCTTACCATTACTTCTTACAACGCACCAAAACCCACGATTGCCAGTCGCCGTGTCGCCATCCTCATTGCAGATGGATACGACCCGGTAGCTTTCAATGGAGTCTACGCAGCCCTTAAAGCCGCAAAGGCATTCCCCTTTGTCATCGGCCCCAAACGCCAGACTGTCTATGCAGAAGGCGAGAGCAAGAGCGGCAAAGGCGTCCAGCCGGATCATCACTTCGAAGGTATGCGATCTACAATGTTCGATTCGGTCTTTGTCCCAGGTGGTTCGCACATCGAAACCCTTCGCAAGCAAGGCCGTGTCGTCCATTGGGTGCGTGAGGCTTACGGCCACTTGAAAGCCATCGGTGCGACTGGGGAGGCTGTTGACCTTGTCAAAACTGCTTGCGAGGTTGAGGGTATGAGCTTTTCGGCTGCTGGTAGCCATGATGTCGTGGATTCTTACGGCGTCGTGACCGCTGGGGCTGCTAAACCCGAGAGCTTCAAGGAGACCATCAACATGGTTAAGGGTGCTAAGGATTTCATTGATGCTTATACCTTTGCCATCTCGCAACACAAGAACTTCGATCGTGAGATGGATGGGCTTTCGTCTATGGTTGCTTACTAGGGTGAATTTCGGGTGTGACGTACGAAGGGAGAAGAGTGTCCAACTCGCGAACCCTGCCAATATAGTATATAGCATAGTATCAAACAATGATTTCTCATGCCGATTCACGACTACGCAAGATGAACTCGGTTCTGATGGGAATTCAAATTGGTATCGTATAAGGAACACCGTTTACGGAATGAACCTCGTCCTGCCATCTTACACAGTATGGATATGCTGCGCAGATACATGGTGGGATGCTGGCCAATCTGGCCAGATTCTGTAAAGCATTAGGAGATACTGAAAACAGCAATGGCCAGAAGGCGTCGCGCAGAAAGCGTAATTAGCTCGAGGTATGATTGTAGAGCTAGACACAGCAAATCATTGAGCTACCGTCAATGTCAACAAAGCTAATGGCAAGCGCTCCTCAACATAATTTCTACAAGGTACACCCGGTCTCTGCCTTCAGAAAAAAGCACACCACCCAATATACATACTCGCCAACTTGAATGGGTCGGTCGCTTGCTGAATCAACGCCTGCACGTATCCTTCCACACTCAAGGGCACACTCTCCATTGGCAAAAGTCCTCTGACTTTATTCCTCACACTCTCCAGGACGCCCTCCGGTGTGTCTGGCACGACGGTCACCAACTTCTTCTTCTTCCCAATAAAGTCTGTCGTAGGATCATACAAAAACGTTTCTAGGATAGTCATCAGGGTATCTTCATTCTGCCTTAGTATGCTAAGGCTAAGTTCGCAGGATTTGCGAAAAGGACCTTCGTAGCCGTAGGCCCCGAACGCGTCAATCATGTTGTGCGTCAGGCGGAACGGCACAAGTTCCGGCTTCTCAAAAGTGAGACCTTTGTCGAAAAGGCAATTGAAATCAACGTGGAACGTGCCACCGTTGCCTTCTTCGAAGAGGATGTTCTCGCCGTGGCGATCACCCAGTCCAAGGACGTGGCCGACTATTGACATGACTGCGCAGGAGCGTGTGTAGCGAAGGCGAGCTGTGAACCATGCGCCTGGCTCCGGAAACATTTCGACAAACCATTCATGAAAAACGGGCTGGAAATGAGGGATGATCTTTTTGGTGAAGATGGAGAGGTTTTTGGGGGTTGCAATGGAGTCGGTGAGCAGCTGGCGAAGCTCGCCGTAGTTGATCGTGACACTTTTTTGCTTGTAGCTTGCTAGAAGAATCTCGCGTAGAGTTTTGAGGTTGTCGACCCACTCTATCAGACCGCATTCTTCGTTCAAAGGGGTGACAGCGTACGTTTTGATGTAGAGGCGTCGTTTGCTACACTCTGCGTCTTTCTTAAGGGCTCGGTTGATCATAGCGTTGAACTCCATCAGGCGCTGATCCTTGCGGAGGTCATCTTTGGGCTTGCAAAGCAGCGCATAGACGTGGCCATCTGAACCTCGGATGCTGATCTTTCGTGGTCGCTGGAGGGAGTTCAGGACTAGAACCTCGTCTAAGAAGGACGATATCGAAATGTAATCCCTGCTACTGAAGGGTTTGTGCTGCCTCATGTTCACATTCTCGGTGGCCGTGGGTAGACTGGCTGTTAAAGACACTTCTAGGGGGATCGCCATTTTTGATGGAGCTATTTTGTGGTTGAAACCAAGGTCCTTAGATAGACTGATGTTCGTTGGCTTGCCCTGGATATCGCCCTCGCAAGCATGGAGCAATTGGTCAGATAATTTTTGGCCATGCGTGATCAACGCTCTCAACTCGAGCCCTATTGAGTCGCCCTTCGACTTCTTTGCATGTTCTAAGACTTTGTTCATGCAAGTAACCCCTCTACTCGCTCTATCTTTCGAGGATGATTTGACGACAGCCAGCAAAGTCCAGAGTGCTTGCTGGGCATGCGTGCTAACAACTTTCGCCACTACATCCACCAAGATTCTGTACACAGCTTGATTCGGATGACAGATCCGAGCCACTATCTGAGAAAATGCGGTGTACCAGACGAAGGCTGGACAGCGATCAATATATTTCTTGATCTGAGCATTACAGGCCTCTAAGAAATTCCTTCGCTGAGCCAGGATATGGGCCAGAAAAGTGGCGTCATTTCCATATTTCGGGTCTAGAGGCTTTTCATTTTCGGAACCCAAGTCGAGCCAGAGTGTCAATAGCTTGGGTAAGGTTTGAAATATGTATTTTGCGCCAAAGGCGAGTGACCTTAGGTAGTTTTCGATGACAAGCTTTGCCATTTCGCCTGTGAGCAAAGTCGAATGTTGTTTTCCTGGTGTTTGGGCCTTTTCAGACTCTAAGAGCTTGTTGTAATGCTTCCCAACGCAGTAATGTGCCTTCTCCCATCGAGTGTGATATTCGACAGCTTTTCTGTATTGTTTGACTATAACATCAGATTGCGTTTGGCCGGCCCGATCAATCCACTTTGCGAGGAGTAGATGGGCGCTCGCTTTCAGTGAGTTCTGCTGCTGTTGTCTGCTCGTATTATTCATCGTTACTGACTCCTCGGCTTCAGTGTAATCAAAGGAACGGAAAGCGTTCGCTGCAATAGCACCTTCAAGACTTTGAATAGCTTTACGACGGTTGCCTTCCCTCCAGAGCAAGCGAGAATGCTCAATTCTGGCAGATTCATCCCCTAGTTGCGACGCGTGAAGAACACCATTGAAAGCCTGATGTGTGAAGTTCCCCTTGCGCGCTAGCTTTGCGCTTGTGATCCAAGCAGAAGCGATGTCAGCGTCCGAAAATTTCCGCCTTGCAACATTAGCTAAGAACTTGGAGCTATTTGGGAGACTAACCTGGAGAGCTGCATTGTAGCCCGCCTTACCCCTAGTATGTATTGCTTTTCGGATAGAAATGGGCCAAGCACATCGAGTCGTTGACCCATGGATGTTATAAGGTTTTTCTTGTCAGCAATATCCCCACCTCCTACGCCACTGAGTGTTTCGATCTCGGTGAGCACATGAAACTTCAGCAGCGACTCATGACAGTCTTGGAGTGAGGTCGTATTTGTCAGGGAAAGACTCTTGGCTGTAATCTGTCGAAGATTGTTCAGAGTTCCTGTGAATTGCTCAAGCTTGTTCTCCGAGAGTGCCAGCAGAGCGCGACCGACTCCCACGTTAAATTCAGTTTCCGAGGCATTCGTAGTTGATAGAAGACATTCTCTCAATTTGCTCCATCTTCCAGTCACCCAAGAAGCCTCCACGGCGAAGGGTAGCGAGAGCATCTTACTCGCATTTGATTTCTGTAAACCATCGATTTGATTTAGCAGAACATCTAATGAAACTTAGTCACTAGTTACTACTACTCAGCCGGGATCAGGTCCTTACCATGTTGGCCTGATTCTTTGAGGCTAGTAAGTAGGTTGTACTGCAGTTCCAGATCATTCGGTCGTTCAGCCAGGAGAAGTTCATACCAGCTTTGAGCTGCAGTCCATCTTCCAGCCTTACGATGCTCGAGGATCTGCTGATCAATGTTGAGTACTTGAAGGTGGGTCGAGATCCCTTCTATACCATCTGGTTCATCGATCTGCGTATAGATTTCTTGAAGTCTCTCGTAAAGGGGTTCCAGATTCTCGTCTTGCTTTTTAGCCTGGTGTCGTTCTCTCTGTTGCCGGATATATTGCTCCCAGTGGAACAGTGCACGGGAATAGGATCTACACTCCACTGCTCTTCGAGATATGACATCCGCAGGTATGATAGCAAGCACTGACTCAACACTGCTGACTTGCAGTGCATCCCTCTCAGCGTCAGCTTGGGACAAGGGCCGCCCCGTTCGCGTATTCGAACTTCGAGAATTGGCACTCTCCTTTTTCTTTTCCTGCATCCACCTTGACAGATAATCCAGTACTTGAAAGATCGTCTGGGAATAGTTTGACTTAGTACTGTTCGAAGTGTAACATGTGCGGCACTCACCTGGCTGCAAAGGATCGCGTTATCCCGTCGTGGACCTTGATCCGGCAACGAATGAAGTAAAACCTGGAGCAATTCTTGTCCGATTTCGCGTCTGTCGTCGTCATTGCTACTGACGATTACGTTCAAGCAGGCGAACGGTAATAAAAAATGGGCTATGGAGATATCCTGAAATCGCACTATTCGACTAAGCACAGAGAAGATGGTCTGTACTGTTCCAGTGCCAATAGATCTCTTGAGAAGGTCGAATGTAAAGGTGCGGAGCCATTGGCCGTGGCTCATCTCTCTGCTGTACAGGGGGTAGGTGCAAGGTGATTGTGAGACCCCGGCAGTGACAAAGTATTTAGAGTCCATGAAAGGCATCAGAGTGGTCCTTACTGATTCAGGCAGCGAAACCCATCTGCGATAATTTGCGTCGTGTAAAACATCGCGGGACCGAGATATCACAGCTTCTCTAATCTTAGAGATGCTAAGTAATTCTTGCATGGCATATGCCAGGAACCCCTGGCTTCGAGAGTTGGTGGCAGAGAGGAAGGCCTTGACAAGAACTTCACGAAGGAAAAACAACAAAAACTCATTAGTTTCGTCGTCTCTAACGAAGTTAGAAAGGACCAGAATTTCTCTCTTCTCCCTGGTCGCTTCGATTCGCGTTGGGTCCAGACATCCGACTAGTCCTAAGCATCTGGCGCAGAGGACGGATATTACCTCGTGTGTGCTACTGAACAGGACCGAAGTATCTAGAAGAGATCGAACTAGCTCGCTTATTACAGGATCAGGCTGTTCACTATTCGCAGTGTCATGCAGGTAGCCTTGGTGTTCCACAAGAAATCGCGCAAGTTCTTCGAGAGCAGTCAGGACCACCGTGGCGTTTTCGTTTCGACATCGCTGGCTGAAGGCTTGAAAATGGTGCTTCAAATCCATCCGAGCTTTAAGTGCTCCCAACTCTCCCTCAAATTTGGCCATGAGGGGTATCGGTGCAAGGGACGGCAAGGTGTGCACAATGTCGCAAATTATAGAGGAACGGGTCTTCATGAGGTTATCGATCATGTCATAAGCTTGAACCTGGATGCCGGAATCAAATGAACCCCAATGTTGGACAAGAATAGCGAAGGTCGGATCTACCAGGGTTGCGATCTCGTCTTCTTCAAGAGTGTTCATCATAACAATCCAAGCGTCGAGACCTTCATCGGAAAGTTCTTTATTCTCGATAGCGGATCGTAAACAGGCACATATCTGCGAAAGTATTTAGTCCTGTCCAATTGAAGGTACTACGAAGCTGTACCTGTGGCAGACCGTTGGTAATATGGCTTTCGGCAAGCTTGATCATTTCTCGGATTGCACCTAGACACCTGATCTTTTCCAAGACTGGTTGCGGGCCTTTTCCGTCATTAATGGTGTCCGCGAGGAGCGCCATAATGCCAAGGACGTGTGTTTCGAAGAAGGGCCCAATGACATCCATATTGCGTGCCGATACTCGGCCTGAGCCCCCCTTACCGTGTGTGACAGTTGCAAGGTAATGGAGCGCTTGATGAGCCTTCGAGTGGTGAGATTAATCATTCAGGGAATCAAAGTATGATGGACTTACTTTAGGCTTCTTTTCTTCATTGTTTTCGCCCGCAGCCCTCAATAGCTCCGCAGCCGTCGCTTGCGGTTCCGATTGCAGTAGCTCAGCGCAGTCGACATTGCCAAACTCGGGAGACACTGCGTGGAGCAAGTTCATTACCATACTTTCCCCATCGCTTGAGTACCGAAGTAAGATGCATGACAGAGTCGCGGCCAGGTTGTTGTGTTCCCTGCAAAGCGCCATGATTGACTGGCCGCAGGCATCGGCAATTCTCTGTAGAATATCCCGCTTCTTAGTCAACACGAAAAAGGGCACGGTATGTACCTGAGTCATGGAGAGAAATTCGGTTACACTCATTGCCAGCAAGTCAGACATCTGCTGCGCCACTTGAGGCTTTCGTTGAAGATCTTGGACCACAGCAACGGCAATGGTACGCCAGTACGGAGCAAAAAGCTTCATTGCCGAGAATGGGCTGTGATTCGAAATTGTTTGAATCTTTGGATGAATTAGCAAGTCTTGGATTTATGCGTGCCTGTGACTCGAACCTCATCATAGGCAAATCCACATATCAGGGCATTTGTATGACCAAGGTATTCGACAAGTTTCAGTAAGATCAAATTCATATGATCACCGCCGGATACCCTAGTCATAAGCTTGAGCAAATGTATAGCAGGTATGAGGGGCTGAATTACCGTGCTGCTTGCCCCCAGGCTAAGATGCTCGTTTCTTGCAATGCAAGGTCATTTTGGTCCGACAGATTACGCAAGACGTCAATGGCGACGAGACGGTTTTTCACAAGCAGTTCGTCTGGAAGACGGCTATGCAAAAAGATAGGTAGAGTCCGTCTGTCGCGAGTTAATGAGAATTTAACGTAATAGTCGCCGCTTCACTGACCCTGCGGCTATTCGCAATTCCCTTATGGAGCTGTGCATTGCTTGCAAACACCACTGCCCAAATGGAGACGTTGTAAGATTTAGATGGTCCAGGTTGACCGCATGAGATAGGAGCCGTTTCAAGGCTAACATGGCAGTAACGCGGGGTCGCCGAAATTTCTGTGTCTTGGGAAGCTTTATAAGTTTCGCAATGGTCGCGAAGACCTCATCTGATTCCGGATCATCCCACACGGCTAGCAGATTTTTGTGTTTCAAGTTTTCTCCCAATTCATGCTCGCAGGTGCAACATTTCCCTGATATCAAGGACTCATCTTCGTCCTCGCGTGCTTCGCTGAGTGTTCGTACGCTTGCGCAAGCTAATTGGCCAAATGCTGCGAACAGCGAACACTGCTCTCCTTCTGTTAACCCTGTGTAGCAGCTGCTAGTTTTTGTCAGTACCCTGAAGCTGGACTCAGAAAGGAAGCACCCAACATTGCAATTTGGCTAAGATCGGTCATCTCACTGTTTCCTTGACGACCAAGGAGCTGATTGATCGCGTTTAACACGTTTGACCGAATGTAAAGGTCCTTCGGTCCTCCGTTTGCGGCAGAAAGACGTATCCTCTTTCTAGGCCTCTCAGCGTCATCTGCGGGGTCGCATGTAGACTTGAAGAAATATTTACAGCATATCTGATAGACTTCTGGATCTTCGAAAGACGGCAGATTAGCCTGCGGCAAATGACTAGACCCTACCAGAAAGTTTTCATTCCTCAAGTGGACAATAAAAGCTATGGTATTCTACAGTTCGTAAGCTGATTAATGTTGTGAGCACGGCTTTTCCAAGCGCACCTGGAGATCGTGACCAAAGCTCTCGAGACGGCTTTGGTCCTCATTCAGAGAATGAATAAGCGACGGTAGTTGCTCAGTGACAATATGACATACAGGCTGAGATTTTCGGACCACGAAAACGAGCTCGAAAAGATTCAGACAAAGTATCTTCTCAATAGGACTTGCCAACGGCAGAGTTTCGATACTCAGAAGTCTGGTCGTTACCTGCAAGAGTAGTAGCGCACATCTACCTTCAAGTGCTGCAGAAGCCTTGGTGCCCGCCACTTTCCCGAGAAGCCTGCGAGCCGAGTCCATCAAGGAAACAAGGCACAAAGAAGACAGATGACTGTGGCTCAAGAGCGTGCTCTCCCCTCTAGCTGCAAGCCAGAAACGAGTCAGTGCGTCCAGAAACCAATCAAAAGTAGACATTCTAGAGTGGATGGTCGTGGGTTCATCACAACCAGAGATCGTGTCCAGGAGAAGGGACAAGAGGCAAATTGCAATACCATTCGCTTGAGCAGTGCTTCGGAGCGGCAGTTGCACGGTATCTTGTAGCATAGTAGCGTGTAAGTTATCGAAAGCGAATTTTGCGATTGTTGCGTTCGAGGGCACGCCCGCTTGAGGCACATTCGGCGTTATTGTCAGACTAGAGACCGACTCTTCGATATAGTGAAGGAGGTCTTTGTGGGAGCGTTAGCTACCGACCCTAATTCAGACTACGTTGATGATCTGACCTTTGACGCACAGCTGCATATACCTCAGAACTGATCTCATCCCTGCTCTTTGGACTTGCGTCTTTTTTTCTTTCTCTAAGACCGTCTCGAGTAATCGAGTCACTTTTTCCGTAACACCATCATCATTACGAAGCGAGATCAGAGCCAGCAGCTTAGGTATGAGCCATATGTACAATGGGCCCTGAGGTTTGGGATCACCTTCCTGGAAGGGAGGAGCAACAAGAAGTACTTCCGGATTTCTCCTAATCGTGAATTCTATAGCATCTAGGCTCTCAATCGCCTGTAAGCGAAGCTCCCGGCTTCTGCCAAGGGGATCATTCGGTGTATCAAGACCAGCTTTCATGATTACGTAGATGAGTTTATAATTCACATTGCTATCTGTCTCAATTGGTTTTTCATGACTATTTAGCCCGCTCTCCGTACCAAGTACTTCTCGAAGTAATTGTCGAAATGTTTCTTGATCCTGGATTTTGGCATGTTTCCTTCCATCGGCAAGGTGATTGACAAGTTGTGCAGCAGTTGACCGAGGTGGATCCCCGTTCTGCTCTGCCGGTCGGCCAGAAGCAGTCTTCACCACACCGTAGGCCATCGTTCCCCAGTCTTCGATCCAGTGTTAGATCAGCGTCGTTGTTAAACATGTCTGCTGAATTTTACGACGCGTCACATAGAAATGCGGTCACAGTGACTCAAGTGGCATGTGGCAGGCGCCAAGACATGTCAGCCCTACCAAGCACTAGAACTACCTAGTTGACTCGGCTCGCTCGGGTGATTAGCGAGATCGCGAGGGAGCCTTCTCGATAGCCAACAATGAGACATGAAATGAAATGAAATGAAATGAAACGATGAACGAATACCCTCGTAAAAAGCTTTTCAGCTATGCAGTCTGCTAGTATTGGGAACGAGTCAGATGGTAGCGTTTTGTGCTTACAGGATGATGGGCGACGAAGATATATGCGAGCTGCATTGGTTCTCGTACGGCAACTATATTTGTCCCAATTGCCAAAAATCTCCGCCCTCTTAACCCAACTAGGCAGAGCGAGCCCTAGCCTCTGATGAGGTACCGGTTGGTTGTGTTTTCGTGCGTGGTGGCCAGGTAATAGGCGAAGGTATGAACGATACGAATCGTTCACTGAACGTGCGTGAATTCCTATCAAGTGCTACTTACTTCTATCATGCTCTACGTGACTTGAATACGGTCAAACAGTGGCTGATATAGCACGAAAGGGAACACGCCATGCGGAATTTTTAGCCATCAGCACCATACTAGACACATTTCCACCCTCTGTATTCAGTGAGACCGATTTATACGTGACTGTAGAGCCATGTATTATGTGTGCGTCCGCACTGCGCCAGTTCAATATCAGAGCTGTGTACTACGGTTGCGCCAATGATCGATTCGGTGGCACTGGTGGGGTTATGCAGATTCATTCCAAGTATGATTATATGATATCGATTGGACGAATGGTACTGAGCTTGACTTCGCAGTCCTAGTGTAAACCAGCCGTACCCGGTACATGGTGGCTTGTTTCGTGAAGACGCCATCCTGTTACTGAGGCGTTTCTATGTTCAAGAGAATGCAAAAGGTCAGACTGCACATATGCTCAGGATATCATTGGGTTGACAAATTCGATAGCACCGGATCCAAAATCAAAGAAAGACCGGCAGCTCAAAACAGAAATCGTGCCGCTTCCTTGAGAAAACTCCCTATTGAGAATGAGCAGTGGGCCGAATCAACCTTCGTCGATTGTACGTTAAGGAACCTGGATTTGGAAATATCGTGGGTGGCGGAAGTGGACTTTGCCACTGACTCTCATTACCAGAACGGCAAACATTACAAATTCCATTGAGATCGAAGGTAATAGGATGATGTGCAAGACGAGTCATGTTTTCCTAAACGCCGCACCTAGGTTGTCTACATTCAGGTGCTGCCGGGAGTCTCTGCTTGCCCTGCAGCAAGCTCTCTTTCCGCTTGCCTGTAATACTTTGCCGTATCGACACCATGCTGACAAAGGTTATTCAACCACCAAGCGATACTGCGCCAGGGTGTGGACATACCTGATCGTGGTTTACAAAATTGAACCATGGTACGATATGTAGAAAGACCCCGGAATATCTCGAGTTCCGTGAAGCTACCCCCTGCATGTATGGAGTAAGGCTCGACTTTCCGTACAATGGCTCGTTTTTTTTGACTTTGTCTACCATCTCCCGCATGTCCATTTCAACCTCCCGCTTGTTCTCTTCCATGCCGTAAAATCGCTCTGTTCAGCGCGTCAGCACCAATTCTTTTGGGTACTGGCACAGTTCATACGAATTGAGCAAGTGTAGAAGTAAATGAACCCAGCACCAGCACCGATAGTGCACGAAAGCCGCATGACAGATGCAAAGCCCCCTTTAGCAACATGTGATGGCGCAATTCTCTCCCATAGTAACATTAAACCGGGGCCGAACGCGCCGAAAGCCGCCCCTTTGACGTAGTCCGACGTTCTGGCGTACTTGACAACACGCTTGAAGTGGCTGTCGAAGTTTTAGAGAGATATTAGGGAGATGCAGCATGAGCTACGTACGGGTCACTGTCGATGAGCTTCCCAAAATTATCAGCATATCGTGATCGGCTAGCTCAAAAGTACTCACAGGATACGGTGAATTCAACTGCTTCGCTGGCACGTAAGGCCGCTTTTGCAGGTCAGTCATACTGGGCGAGTTGCGACCAGTAAAGAAGGCAGTGAGGAGGACGCCCTGGAGGTTCTAGACGCCGTGGGACGCGGGTGTCTATACTAACACAACTAGATCTTGTTTGCGGAGGTAATTAGTTTGTATTAGGTTCGATTCTTAACAGCGCTAGTATAATAG
>JASZXT010000309.1:0-29970 GCA_035521555.1 Lecanoromycetidae sp. Uapishka_2
GAGTATGAGAGGAAGAGGTTTGGGATGCTGCCGGGGATCTGGTAGGGTTGTTTTGGTTGGAGAGGTGCTGTTGTTTATGAGCCTCGCGTGCTGATTTTATATATGGGAGTTAATACAATGCTACATGAAACGTCCTCATTCATCGAAAGCAGCCTAGGTATGCAGCCTGGAGAGAGACAATTGATGGAAAAGAGAAACCGAACATAGTTTTTAGACACTTGATTAAAGTAATTTGTATGCCTTGCTATGTACAAGTAGCCTCGTCCGCCTGTATCCACATCTCCATAAACCTCGTCAGTCAAACGCCATTATCCGAGTCCCTTCGCCGAGCTCATTGCTATCCTCATTCGTATGTAACTCCGGTATCCTCACCGCACGCATCATGGTATCATCGCACGCATCATCAATCAAATAAATCGCTAAGTATCTCCAGCTCCTTCAAATCAAAATTATAGCTGCAAGCAGTCCAGCAACACCAGACAAAAGAGGTCCGCCCACCTTCCCAGCAGCCGCTGCACCCTTCGAAGGCGCAGCCGTACTACTCGCTTTGGGCGCTTGGCTCGTCGAGCTCGTCGTCGATGGCGCCGCCGAACTCGTTGTCATTGTCGTCGCCGCTCCCGAGGTGGTAGTAGCAGTAGTGGTGCTAGGCGCCGCTCCAGAAGTAGTCGTGACTGTACTCTCGTTTGTTGTGACGGTGGTAGCCGTGTCCGTTACAGTAGGCGAACCAGTAGCAGAGATGATCATTGTCGGCACGGAAGATAAACCAGAGAGTGTGGGATTCACGGCTGCTGCCGCTGCAGATGCGGATTCGGAGACTGAAGCTGCAGATTGGGCGCTCGCGACGGAGGCAGAGAGGGCGTTGAGAGGCACAACTGGAACGGGAATGTGTGCGGTAGCTGACGCGGAGGCAGCACTTGCAGCTTCCGATCCGGCAACTGAAGCAGCAGATGCTGTAACGGACGCTGCAGAGCTTGCGTCTGAGGCTAGTGTTGTGTTGGGGACTTCGATGACGGGGGCTACGGAGCCGGCGACGTTGCTGGCAACTAGAGCTTCTTGGGATGCTGCTGCTTGGGCATTCGAAGTCATGGCGGCGGCTTCCGAGGCTGCTGTTGAAGCGACGGCGGGTGTTGGAGTTATGACGTTGACGGGGGCGATTGTCACGGGGCCAGTGGGTATCGAGGCGCTAGCGGGCAGTTGTATGGAGGTTGTGTATCCGTGGATTGCAATCGGCACGATTACACCTCCAGCTTCAGTTGTGGCTGCTTGGACTTCCGCTCCAGAGGGGATGCCGGCTTCAATTGATGCTATCGCTGGACCTGGACCTGTGACTGTGAAGGTGTGGGTTTCGATACTCCCAGGCATGTACACGGTGGAAGTTGTCGCAGGGTCTGTTACGTGAACGGTAGTGGTTGCAACTTGACCCGTGGGAATGAGGAATGTATGCAAGGTACCGTCAATGGTGACGCTGTATGTCGACTGGGAGAGAATCAAAGCTGGTGCTGAGAGCGCCAAGCCCAGGCGGGATATCGTGAAGAACATATTGCGATTGTTTCAGCAGACAATTATGTGAGACAATTGCGCGTGGTCAACGTGGTAGATAGAGTTGTACAGGAATGCAAGAGGAATTGTGGGTCGAAAGGAAGAAGAGTGGAAGATATTCAAATTTTTGTTTCGTGGCTGGGATCGCCAACCTCTGCCGAGAGTAGAGGTAAACAAGAGGTGGCGGGAAAGCCACGACAAATCCACGAAAACATGAACACATGTGTGTAAAGGCGTGATTTGGAGCGGGGACTAATAAGAGATCATGGGTACTTCCTTGGCTTGTACTCACTCACCTTTGGTTGTGATACTTCATTTCAGCTGGTCCGAGAGGTGAATTGCCCTGGTTCCTGCATGTTGCGACAAAGCGCCGCGCAAGCTCTCTCATTAACCTCAGGTCCAGCCGTGGCGATCAGCCTACATAAGCTGCCACTTCGTCACCTAAATATTACCAAGCTTGCTAGCGATCAAGCTTGGTTCGAGGTGTCGTGGTTGAGATGTTGTCGGAATCAGGTTTGCGGAGACTTGCGAGCCTTGATTTCTGTAGAGCCGTTGCCAAGGAATGTGGCTGGAGATCACGCTAGTGAGCTAGCGCAATATCGAAATGAGAACGCCTTACCCACTCAACTGAAGATCACAGGGATAAGGCAAGGCAATAAGCAGACACCTTGATATGCAGGGAGTGGGATGGAATGATCGCACACGGAGTATTTGGTTAGCCAGATGGCGAGATTAATCGAAACTTTGACTACGTGTAGGTTTTAATTATTAGCCTCGAGTTATTGGCCTCGAGGAACACAACTGTGATGGATTATTTGTTTATATTAGTGTGGCTCGGAATACTCCAAAGTATCATCTTCCTTAGAGTTGCCAATGATGTTTGATGCTTTGACAGCGAGAAGCTTGCTATGAATAGTAAGAAATCTAAGCCATTACACGTGTTCTACTATCTCGCAAGCCTCGCTCGTCTTGACACATCATCTTTGGGAAGGAATCGATGCTGATGACTCATGCGGTAGTAGGTGTTTGTTGCCCATCGAGACATGTTTCACTGACGGGTTGGGGCCTCAAGCAGCTCAAACAACAAAATTACTCCACGACGTGATGGAACTCAGGAAAATTGAAGTAGTATCTATCGTAAGAAGCTCCTCTTTTCTACTCACATCATAGTGCCGATCGGCATAATACAATCTTCCAAACCAAAAAGCAAGAAGTCACATTTCCAGATCTCGGTATATCATTATTAAGGACTTCCTCTGTTTGTGCTCTGTTTGAACCAAAATGTCCGTAGAGTACTATAGGTAGTTTACTTAGCAAAAAAAAAAATCATACTTGACATCCCGAGTAGAGGCTTCTAAGGCCACGGAACGTTCACAATATGATGACCTGAGTATGATTCAGCATATCCTCTAGACTTTGATCGCACTCTTTACAGAGTGGCTCGGTCGTTGGCAAGATCTGGGTCCGAAAGCCCTTTTGTACGCTCATGCAGGCTGTGGCAAGGCGTGCAGCCCAGTCATCACCAGCCCTCACAACCGCAACGGACGCACTGCCAAGTGTTTCTGGCGGGTCCAGAAATTCTTCCCAGCAATCGATCGAGATGAGCTGACGTTTGTGTAATGCGGCTGATCGCAAGCGTCGTATCATATCTTGTGTAGATGTGGAGCTCTCCAGTGGCTTTCCATTCGCAACTGGCGGAACGATGCAGTTGAATAAACCCTGATTATCTAAACATCCAAGGATATCAAGATCGGCGACCCATTGTTCGCGATCGTGGATGGAGACCAAAGTTTCGAGCATGGTGGCTGGAGCGTCGACGGCTCCGATAGACGTAGCGAGAGGCACCTCAAAATCCGTGAATGAAAGATGAAGCGAAGTGTCCTTGAATGACGCTTCTACCTCGCCGTCGAATTCGTAATGATTTACCAACCGCCAGGTGCTGGGGTCAACCTTACGGATAAGGGGCACTTGCGGTGGGACCAACATAACAATGCCTGATCGGCCAAGATTGCCGAGAAGTCTGGTGATAGAGGGACCCGATTCCGAAGGATCTTGCAGTAGAGCGGTAAGAGCGAATATGGAGTTCCCAGATGACATTGCCATAACGGGTTGAATGTCCTTAGGATCAATATTCAGACCTCCACCTTCAAACATTGCGATGCAGGAGAACTTGGAAGCGATTGGATAGCTGCCATGATTAAAAACATCCGATGGCCACCTTTCTTTTGATATTGCGTCAATGTGGGGATATCCCCATTTGGCGGCCCACAAGGGTGTCTTTGTAACTTCAATAGAGATTGTAGCGCCGGGAAGATGGCTGTAGAGTTCTGTTGCACTGACCAAATTGTATAGAGACACACGCATGTACCAGGCTTCGCCTGCGGTAGTAATATCATTGAACGTCTTTTCTTGCGACAACAGAAAAGCCCTTATCTCACCAGGCTTGATTTTGTCAGAACGTAAGTATGTTGTGATCTCGGTATACGTCATCAGAGAATTCGCCATCATTATCTCGGGTCTCTTTGGGGCGATACAGTATAGAGCCGCTTTGGTCACATCTCCAGCAACGAAGGAAAATATCATTGCACCACGGCAGGAGAATACTTCTGGGGGATGATGCCACGAAAGCCTTGGTTCATGATGGTCACGATATAGGCGAATATGATCAGGCTGAAATGTACGGGACTCTTCGCCACGGATTCCTCGTCGGCGACGATACTCAGGAGAATTTGGAATCCAACGTACGTGCGTGGCAGAGCCTTGATGAGCTTGGGGCAGCGCCGTTGCAAGCTCAGCGGTTGGTAGGAGTGGAACGTCTTGTAAGTGTAATTCGCGGTAATAGACAATCACACACTCATGACTATGCAACTTGATCAGCTCAGCTAGAGACCGCAGACGGCTGATGCATTGCTCAGTACTTTCACTCGCGTCAAATACGTCCAAAGAGCAATTAGCCATTTGGATCCTGTCAAATCCAAACATTGGCTGAGGATCACTGTCGTCCAAGCCAAAACACTTTCGACCTTTTCTCTTACCGTATGTTAACAGCATTTGCAGATTCCCTCGTTCAGTGACCGAACTGACGCCAAGATATCGTTCTGCGGTATTGCAGAGCAGCATCAGCCAGGGAATCTCCTCTTCAAGACAGGCATTCGCACATCTTCCGTAACAGTCTCTCAGGGCCACCAACCACTTGATACCATCGGCAAGATCACCTGCATGACTAGTCCATTCCCCAAGTACGGCACCTAAACAGACCATATGAAAGTCTTGCATGGTAATACGAAGCTCATCGTCAGCCGATGAAGAAACACAGATGGGATCACCGTAGTAACGCATGTGAGAGAGTGATAAAGACCACTTCACGCCATCATCGTCCTCAGACGAAGCGCTTTGAAGGCCAAGAGTGATGACACCTCCACCTTTGACGAGTGAATCGCGGAATTTGATGTGGGCGGACGGTGCGACAACATTGATATCAGGATAGATATGCCAAGCCGATACCCCCAAAAACAAGGCTGCTTTAGAGACACGTTGCGGCATCCCGAGTATCAGCTTTTGTAAGCTGGTCATTGCCGAAGTCCAGACGTCCATCACACTCTTATAGGTATCCCCATTGAATTGGACAGACATGCCACAATTCTGTGTGATCAATCTCAATTGGGTCTTCTCTAGGCACTTGACTTCATCAGCGCTGAGCAGCCAGGCTCTGGCGCTGGCATCCCATTTTGCTAGCTCAGCTCTAGAAATATCTTGTTGCGCAGCAATTCTGGCAGCCATTCCCTGCATTTGCGTCTGATCTGTCTCATTTTCTATACAGCTCTTGCGACCAGCAACGAGCTCCACCCACAACGCGATAGCTTCAGAGCTCTGCCAGCTTTGCGCTATCAAGCAGGCTAAGAAGTGGACTCCGATGGCACTGTGACCCGAAGTGGCTGCGGCGTATATAGAAGTCCCATCAAAACCCACGTGACTCGCAAAAGGACCGTCACCGGGCAATGACTGCAGATATGATCAGTGCATGGTGCTTATCAGATCTTCCGCGTATGTGCCGCCAACTCACCGCTGGTTTCAACTTATCCGATGCGGATATCTCCGAAACCCTTCGGCCATACGCTTCTGCCAAAGACTGAATCGGCGGCACGATCTGCTCGAATAAGGCTCCAAGCTTGCGAGCCGTACGGTGGAGAGGCCCTCGTTCGGCATTCTCGCGGCGACGTATAGACAGAGCAGCTCCTAAACCATGATATTCTATAGGTGCTTCGACTTTGACCAAGGAGAAATCGGCGTTGATGTTAACGAGCGAGAACTGGTTCTCGTTCGTAGCTGAGACTGCTGAGGCTGTGATCTTCCCAACGGCTGACATAGTTGGATCGATTGATGCGTGGAGAGGTTTCGGATGCGTCGCTAGGTATTCGCAATAGAGACCGTGCTAGAGCATCTCTCGAGAATCACTCTTGAAGTCTGGTTCAATGGTAGGAGCTTGAGAGGGCCATGCCGTAGTTGGATCGCAATGAGGCTGAAGATGCCTAGCACCTGGCTACAGGGCTCACAGGGGACCGTTTTGGCCGCATAAGCAGCGGCTGGGGCCACCAATGACACGTTAGATGCCATCATAGAAGCTTGACCAGATATTTGTGTAGGTAGCTCGCTAGTCATCATGACTACCTTATGGCTCGAACAGAGACTAGATCCGCGCACGCAATAACGTTTCCAAGAAGCGTTTGAGGTCGGAGGGTAAAGGACCATCTCGGATGCCAACTGCTGACTCATCAACATAGTCTACCACCAATCAACAACGTTCCCAGTCTCGCCAGTGCATGCTCGATCTGATCGCGCTTGAACGACCGTTTAAAGACCAACGGGCTTACTTGGCGACTTCGTTCTACCCTTGTGTACACTACTCTCGAGATTCTCTACTCCCCCAATGTACGCTGCGTTCAAGACCTCATTCTTTGGATTAAATCTATTCTGGATCGTTGTGCTCATGGTCTGCAAGCGACTCGTACGTATTCACCATAGAAATCACATTCAAAGCTAGCAAATTGAGACTGATCTAGCGCCGAGCTAGACCATGTGAATTGTAGAGGAAGAGGCATCGCTGACATTTCACATTCCAAGTAGCACATGTACATGTATATCAAGAGCAAGAAGAATCGATGGCCATTCGTTTCAAGCGACTGTGGTCACTCCAAATCAGACCTTGGCTGTCCCAATCACTGACTATTTTGTACCGTTCTTTGCACCATGGCGAAAGTGGTCAATGAGTCAAGAATTAAAACAACAGAGCTATGATACTCTGTAATTCTTACGTGGTAGAGCAAATGGCGTAAACAAGTGGAGAGCGGATCTCATCCTGTACGAAGGCAATGCTGGATTGAAGATGCCTGCCCGCGCGCATGACGCTACATGACTGTAGACGCTTTCTAGTGCCAACCAAACTACAAGCGTATCCCACAGGTTTTTCGAACTGTGGGACAAGACGTATACCGTTTTATCTGCTGAGTCTGAAGCGCAAGTGTGTGAAGTCTGTCCAGCGTGGTCAGAGTTTTACACATCCGTGTACTCAAAGCCGCAGGGTGACAGGCAATTTGCAAATATATTTCACGTATGTTGCGCAGAAGTCTCTTCATTGTGCTTGTTCAAGGGCAGAGACATTTACGTAGTTGAAAACGGCTCCTCGATCCTTGCATCAAGCAAGTAAATACTTTTGAAAAATGGTAATGATGAGGTCTACAAATCGTGACAACGCAATGCAAGAGCGTAACAGTATCAAATTTTTTGTGCTCAAGGTACATTTCGCTTCAAAGACTTCTGGCTCAAGCTGGTATCCAATGTTCAGCTCGCCGCCGCTTCGATTAGGGGATCATGAATGGGCAGTACTTGAAAGGATTGCACTGAAGCCCACTGTCGCTGCTAATTTCTATGGCTAGCCTGCGACGGCATCTCTTTTTGCTTGCTGGTACTGATATTGTAGCTTTCACTGGAGCCCATGACCTCAACACCCCAACGATGTGTTTCAATTCTGTAGCGGTTGCTCAAAGGCCAGACCCTTTACCAATTATTGCGTTTGAACAGTCCTTCTCTTCTTGATATTTGCAATGGCACTTCCATTCGCGCTCCAACACCAAAGGTTGACTTGCAATAGTGGAGGATGTTGAGGCTGTTAATGACTAGCGACGTGATAATTTCAACACTCCTAATTTCATCTGAACATGTTAGCGGGGAATAACGTAAGGAATCATATGCAGGTGATATATGGATCTTAAATCTCAGACAGCAGTTGGTACATTTATTGTGTCGACAAATATATTTCCGATCAGGTCTGTGAAATAAATTGTGCTTCATCATGTGAAAGGAAAGCTAATCACAAAAAAAGTCTGCACTGACCCTGCCTTTCTCTCCAATGCGATGATAGTCGAGAATCATCTGCCAATTGGACGTTGGCAATGGCCTGCTCGCAGTAGCAGAACATTACGAGAGCAGTCAATAGGCTCTAGTCTCTTGACATGACCTCTGAAACCATAGCGTAGCAGTCTTCTCGAAAAATGTCTTGTTCTTTTGTTTCCGAATGTCGCCTCATCCAGTCTTCTGTTTTTTGAAGAACGAGTTGATTGACTTCTGCCCCTCATCGAATTTCGAACTGCCAACGCCTTTGGTGCGTTTCAGGCCTTGTAGGTGTTCCTTTCCATTCACGGCCTTTATTACTACCTTGTAATCGGGAAGAGTGGCTGTCGTATCTTCCACGTTGGAAGAAGGCAACTTGGCTCGATCCGAGGCGGCACCTGTGCTCGGTGCGGTCGTCTTCTGGACATCAAGTTCCATATAACCGGTATTTGACCACCCGCCAAGATATTCGAGAGGCGTGACGCCTCCGGTACCGACTGACAGCCCTGGTGAGAGCGTCACGCTATTCTTAGGCAGAAATTTTAGGAAACACCGCCAAAGATGCGGTAGTATGATTCCATGTGAGACGATTGCAACAATTTGTTCTTTCTCTTTTCTTTCGGCCTGTAGTAGCGGTGTTAGATGATCCTGCAAGAATTGATTCATCCTCAAGGCCATCGATTCCTTAGACTCCACGTCCACAAAGTCCGGGTCATCCTGATGCTTGGATCGGTTTTCTTCCTTTCCCGATTTATTGGAGTCCCTGGACCGAGCGTAGAACGGCTTTCCTTCATAATACCCAAAGTCTTGCTCTCGCAACACCTTAAGCGGTGTCACTTCCAACTTTCCTCCTTGAGCGGCATCGCTCCATGAGCATATGGAATTTGCTGTTTTGAAAGCCCGGTTGAGATCCGAGGAGAAGACTTTGTCGAACCTCAAACTTCTGTTCGCAAAGTATTTCCCGAGACGCTCAGCTTGCAAGCTGCCATGGACGGTTAGAGCAGAGTCCTTGACTCCAGCGCTATTGCACAGTCAGTGAGCTGGAGACCTTGAAGTTTGAGATATACTCACTATATCTGAGCCACATTATCTACTGTTTCACCATGTCGTATCAGAAACAGTCGCATCGCAAGCTCCCCAGCTATTTTGGGTGTTAGTGAAGGCGAAGCATTTTCTCGATTTGACGAATCGTAGTAGATTAGAGTACTCGCTTATTAAGCTAGTTCTACGGTTGCCGAGAAGTCTTAGCGCTGCAAGGGATTCCAGCCAATCTTCAGCCTCCCATTGAGCCATTCAGACTCCTTCACCTCTGAAACATTGCGCAGTAGCTGTGCAATGCATCTGTCTTGCTGCGCACTATCAGCCATGCAGACTCACAAAATAGCATGATTGCCAAAGGCTTCCATTGGTGGTGAATTCCACGTACGGAGTACAGCCAACCATTGACAAGCGCTGTTTTCAGCCCGAGCTCGCGCGAGGCTGAGCTTCCTTGGCTGCATTCTTCGGACATCCCGTCTTCTACTTGCAGCGCATTGTAAGGAGTGTGCAAGTGAGCACGTACCTACAGCTGAGTGTAATGCGGAGATGGAACGCTTTCAGGGGTGGGCAATGAATCCTTCATGTGTGCGCCTTGGTACCATGGCATGGGATGAAAGCGACCGTACGGCACAATGCCTTTTGCCCTTCTACAATTAGGCTTCGGCTTTGCCGATTTCTTTTCACGCATGGAATGCAGACTATAGGAGAAATTACCAAACTGCTGGACTTTTTCTTTATATCGAAGTCAATTACTTCCTCCTCTTGCCGTCTCTCTCTCCCTGTGCTATAAAATATTGTTTGTCATGCCCCAATGAGCACTTTTTCCGAGCGACTTGTAGTAGAAGCCTACCTTTTATAACTTTGAAGTAACGAAATTCCTTTGGTGCGACCATTGCGTTGCATCCTACATCGGTCAAATCGCCCTCCGATTTACACTATCGTTAGATTAAAGCGAGCCTTCAGTCGCGAACATTGGGACGTAATTGCCTTAATAGCCACCATGCAGACTGTAGAAGCTCGCCTGCCAAGGACGCCTCCAGAGCAACATATTACCTTACGAGAGCAGGTCCATGAAGCTTTCGCGTCGGTAACAGATGTCATCAAGGCCGCTTCAAGCCCATTGCCTACAGAGACTGGTGATGGAACTTATGTTCAAAATACCAAGACTACCGGATTATTGACTGATCTTACCAAAATCCATCCTAGTGACATCAGAACACTGGTGGACCTGGCAAAGACTGGACTCACTGGAGCACCAATCGATGACAGTACCTTCTTGTTAGAGCGCCTCGTTAAGCTTTCTAGCGAACTACCATTGAGCTCGAAAGACGGTACTCTCTTGAATAATGCCTTCATTCAGCGCCTTTATGATGATCTTCAACACCCTCCAACCGCGACTGTTAGCAATGCTCACAAATATAGAGCAGCGGACGGTTCTTTCAACGTAAGTGCGCTTGATCTGTGAAAGCTTCATCTTCTACTTCGTCATCAGAGGTCTTCGTTGCCCTTGTCTTTGGGAAAGCTTGAAATCAAATAATTTCGAGCATGTATTCTCTGTAATATGTCACTTACCTTGGACTATATAGAATCCAATGGCCCCGACAGTCGGAGCTGCAAATACGCCTTATGCCCGAAGTGTACGTCCTCAGACGCTACAGCCTCCAGATCATCCTGACCCCGGAGATTTGTTCGATATCCTGATGGCTCGTGACTGTTTCAAGCCGCATCCTGCGAAGCTCTCTAGCATGCTATTCTATCTGGGATCCATCATAATTCATGACCTGTTCAGTACCGACCATAACACTGGGAACAACATGACTTCTTCTTATCTGGACTTGTCTCCCTTATACGGCAACAATCAAAAAGAGCAGGATGCTATGCGGACTTTTCAAGAAGGCAGAATCAAACCGGACTGCTTCAGCAACAAGCGAGTACTGGGATTCCCGCCTGGCGTTGGTAAATCTGCTCGATCTCCCTGACTATATTCCCTTGCTGATGACGAAAAGGTACGATGCTGATCATGTTCAATCGCTTCCACAATTATACCGTTGAACAGCTTGGCGCAATAAACGAGTCTGGCAGATTCACGAAGCCTAAGGATGGCGCCACAGCGGAGGCTTTGGCCCAGTACGACAACGACCTGTTTCAGACTGCGCGCCTCATCAATTGCGGTCTCTACATCAATATCATCCTCAAAGACTATGTTCGTACGATTTTAGAGCTCAACAGAACCAACAGCGATTGGGATCTCGACCCCCGGACAACGAAGCTTACCGGGCCCACTGCCAATGGTACACCTGGCAATCAGGTTTCAGCCGAGTTCAACCTGGTGTATCGATGGCACGCGGCTGTTTCGGAACGCGACGATGAGTGGACACAGCAGGAGTACAAGCGGCTGTTTCCAGGCAAAGAACCCACCCAAGTCACCTTGCCGGAGCTTCTCCAGGGTCTCGGTCAATGGGAACAAGGATTGTCAGAAGATCCTCAGAAACGTCCCTTTGCAAATCTCGACCGTCTAGCAGACGGCACTCTGAGCGACGACGCCCTGGTGAAGATTTTGACAGAGAGCATTGAGGACAAGGCTGGGGCTTTCGGTTCGCGAAACATTCCTGAGATTTTGCGGTCCGTAGAAATCCTGGGCATCAAGCAGGCTCGCTCATGGAACCTTGCTACTCTCAACGAGTTTCGAGCCTTCTTCAATCTGACTAAACACGAAACGTTTGAGAGCATAAACAGTGATCCTGAGATTGCGGATGCTTTAAGGCACTTTTATGATGACCCTGATCTCGTTGAGATCTACCCCGGGCTAGTGGTCGAGGAAACTAAGCCGTCGATTAGACCTGGCAGTGGGCTTTCAACGGATTATACCATTTCTCGAACGATACTATCAGATGCTGTGGCATTAGTGCGTGGAGACAGATTTTACATGGTAAGTAGCCTGATTACCTGGCCTAGCGATAATACGGGGTCCTCATTAAGCAAGCATTTGAGTTTACTCACATCACACAGGTTGACAACACACCGAACAGTCTGACTAACTGGGGTTTCAGCGAAATTGCATCTGATCTAGCGGTGGACCACGGTCACGTCCTGTATAAGCTTTTTCTGCGTGCCTTCCCCAACCACTTTCGGCAGGATTCGGTCTATGCCCACTACCCATTCGTAATTCCAGCAGAGAACCGCGTCATCTTGACGGATCTCGAGCAGATAGACAAATACAACTTCGACAGACCAGCCTACCGTGCGCCACCAACTTTTATCACATCCTATGCCGCTTGCACTTCTATCCTTGCCAATCAGCTGGACTTCAAGGTCACATGGGGCGAAGCCATCAAATTCCTGATGCACAACGGCGGACGAGAGTATGGCGCAGACTTCATGCTTGCTGGAGATTCACCTCCGAATGCCACATCGCGAGCGGTCATGGCCTCCGCTTTGTATCGCCAGGATTGGATTGCTTCAGTCAAAACGTTCTACGAGGAAATCACTTTCACTCTTTTGCGCGACAAATCTTACAAGATCGGTAAAGTTAATCAGGTTGACATTGTCCGTGATGTTGGCAATCTAGCTCAAGTTCACTTTGCAGCAGAGGTAGGTTTTCGCTAGTCTATCAGCTGCTTTTTGCTTGCCAGTCCACTTACGTCTGCACAGGTCTTCTGCTTGCCCTTAAAAAGCGCCAGAAGTCCGCACGGCATATATACAGAAAGCCAACTGTATAGTCTAATGGCCCTGGTGTTCACGTGCATCTTCTTTGATGCTGACCCAGCAAAAAGCTTCCCACTGCGACAAGCTGCCCGGAAGTTGACTCAACAGCTGGGCGAGATCATGGAGACGGTGGTCGTACCTGAGGTGGCTCATGCGAGCCTCGGCATATTCGAAAAAGTAGTAGGCCTTTTGCACAAGGAACAAAGTGCTCTGAGCTCCTATGGCGCTCACATGATTCAGCAGCTTTTTAAGAGCGGTCTGAGTGCTAAAGACATCATCTGGTCGCAGATCTTACCAACCGCTGGCGGCATGGTCGCCAACCAAGGCCAGCTTTTTGCTCAATGTCTAGACTTTTATCTGCAAGAAGGCAATGTGACGCACCTTACGGAGATCAACCGCTTGGCCAAGCTCGACACCTCAGAGGCAGATGATTTAATCCTTAGATAGTAAGTTCGGAAAATGCTAATAGTGTAAGTCTGCTGACCAGAACGTAGCTTCATGGAAGGTTCGCGTATTAGTGCGACAGTCGGTCTCTATAGAGATGTAGCCATAAACACCTCAGTACAAGACGGCGAAAATAAGCTCGACCTCATGACCGGTGACAGGGTCTTACTAGACCTCGTCACCGCCTCCAGAGATCCTATGGCATTTCCGGATCCCTTGGATGTCAAGCTCGACCGCCCCATGGACTCATACATTCATTATGGCTGGGGTCCTCACCAGTGCCTGGGATATGGTGTGAGCAAGGTGGCAATGGCCACTATGTTAAAAACGGTGGGAAGGCTGGATGGTCTAAGGAGAGCGCCTGGTCATCAAGGGCAGATCAAAAAAGTTGTTGGACCCGGAGGCATTTCGAAGTATATGACTGCTGATCATTCGAGTTTCTTTGCTTTTCCTACCACTATGAAGGTGCGTTGGGATGGCGAATTGCCAAGTGCAGGGTAGTAATAACGGTTTCCTACCTTCGAACTGCCGCTTGAATGAGGCTAATCCTGATCAAATATTCTCACATCTTTGATGTTGTAAAACTATGGCTGTGCTTGTTCTGTCTTGGTTGAACTTTTCTTACCCTGTAGGGGCCACTAGTTCCTCGATATATCTCCGAATCTATGGTTTCATTCAACATATTCTGAGCTTCATTACAAACAAATGATAGAGTGTCATCATCCCTATTAGACCGGTTATACGCTATGGCGCATGATTTGAGCCTAGTCACGCCGTCGATATTGTAACACAAAATGAGCTCCAGGGTCGTTGCGATTTTCACTTATTGAATGCCAAGGCCAGCGGAACGGAATTCAAGCCGCAGTTTTGCGGACCTCTCTCGATTTCTACGGAGCTTCAACGCGCATCTCCTCTCATACCACTCACGTCACCCACATCTCACTTTCACGGTAAAGTCTCAAGACTTCCTTATTTAGTTCTGTATCGAGGCCAGCGACCTGCACCGCTGAGCCATCACCATCCACCCTGCTACTACTCTCCTCCGCCATCCATCTACCTTCGACCAAGTCCTCAACACGCCTTCGGGCCACTGACGACTCAACACGGATAACGTTGGGATCAGGTCACACACCACGCTTTCAAACATCAAACCTTCCACAACGCGTCTAGATCAAGGTATCTATCTCCTTTAGCTGACAAAGACAAGGCAGGAATCCCCAAATCACCTCCCAAACACTCTTTTCCGCCCGAGCCTCGATAATCAGCCTGACATAGGCCACTTATCTACCAGCCAAATCTGTTTCGACTAGGTTTTACACATGAGTGTTCTAAAGCTGTCAAGCCGTCACGATGGGGCGAATTAAGAAGGCAGCAGGCCCCAAGCATGAAGCAACGGTGGTAAGTGCCCACGCCTTGACAGAAGTGTAGTAATTGTGATCTTGAAGACGCTGACATGCTATGCTCTGTAGTCTCCGGCAATAGCAGAATTCGTAGCCAAAGCGAGCACCATACCGCTGTCTCAATTGCCTAATCACATCAAATCGTTTCCTCGACGATGGCCCTTTCCTAAGGGCGACCTCTACCACTGGATACCTTTGTTCAACCGGTTTGATAGCATTCTCGAGCAGTTCAACACAGAATATGGTCTGCATGATGGGCCTCAGGTACGGCCCTTTGGGCGTGTACTACTACTCAAAGGCCTTTCGGAGGAGAGTAAGGCTGCTACCATTGCACCCACAAGCGAATCGGAGTTAGAATCGATGGGCTTCGGGCTAGATGGAGACCGAGAGCTGATCGAGACTATACTGGAATTCTCGCGTCAATTACTCGAGAATTGTGGAAACCGGAGTCTTTATAGCAGCAGTGAGCGACTTGGGGACTTGTTGAACACCACCAGCTTGTCTCTACTCACTACCACTCTTCAGCTTGCCGTACGTCTTGCTCAACGCTACTATGCGTCTCGTCAGCGAGGTGCCAATGCTAGTCAACACCTGAACAATGCTCTCCTGGCCAGTCATTACAGCATCGACTTAGAGAAGGTGCAAAAATTGGCAAATCCGTTCACCAGATCTTCGACGCCAAGCAATTCCTCTGCCCCAACTTCAGTTCCGTCGGCAAAAGGAAAGGAGAAATTTCCGATCTCAAAAAGCAAATCGTCTGCCCCCGTCAACCCCAACGATCTCTTGGCGTTTAGCTCAAGCTCGAAGACAGCGCTCAATGGATCCGCGAAGCAATCACAGAAGTCGCAGCAAAAGCAAATACATTCGCCCGAGTGGGACGATTGGGGATCGGTGTCTTTGACGTACTATCAATCAGCTCCCAAGGAAGATCAAAAACCGCCATCAACTCCCACGCCTGCAAGACGACCGTCGGCTTTGTCGCGACCAAGCCGCTTGTCGAGTTCTGATGAATCTCCCGAGGCATCAGTGGCCCCGTCCAGCACGAAGACAGATGAAACGGCGATTGGTGGGATGAGACACATTGATATACCACGTTCCGTGATGGCTGAGTCTACGGTTGAAGACGTTCTAAAAGAAAAGCTGGAGAACCTGCCCAAGGCTTCACGCTATGAGCTGTTGACAAAAGTGCGAAGCGCCCACGCAATAACAAAGAACCTTTCTACAAGGCAACAACTGGTTGGAATACGTCTGCTCGCCATTGCCAATCTTGCTTACATCTACCCCGATGTAATCTTTCAGCAAAAGATATTGCAACAAGACTCGGATGAGCCGCGACGTCTACAGATCGCCTACCAGCTCGCTGATCTGGTGCATCCTCCCGGCAACGGTGCTGCAGGGATACCATTGAGGCTCCAGACCATCGCTTTGAACACCCTTGAAGCTCTTGCGAAGCAGAAGCAAAAAGCCGTTGATGTCTGTGCTGCCCTGAGTGTCAATGTGAATCATGGGGTGCTCTTCTACATTCTTCGAAAGGCCGTGGCAGAGATGGCAGTGGAGGAATCATCCAATGAGATTGCGGATTACGAGAGCGAGGATCGCCAAGAAGCTCTCTTTTCGCTACTCGAGGTCCTACCGGGATCCTCACAGAGGACAGGCGAGTCGCTCATTGCTGCCGGCTTACTTGATATACTAGTGGAAGTTCTCAATCTGCGGACTGATAAAGCTGAGCGTAGTCATCCAAAGGTCTTAACCTTCCTTAGCTCTTTCCTCTATAGCTCGCGAGATGCAATGCAATCGCTGGCTAATTCGAAAGGCTTGGATGCTATCTCTGATCTTCTCGACCATGAAGTCCGAACATCTTTAGAGCGAGCTAATAACGGAGAGGGTCTACCCGAAGTCTTTCGTACGAGAATGATCGATTATCAGATTCCTTACTTCCAGCAGCAGTCGTTACGAATGCTGTTCAAGCTCATCACGCACATGATGACGAATGGCAGCGGCAACCTTGATAGATTACTTCGAAATCTCATCGACTCCCCTCAACTCCTTGGTGGTTTGCGAACCGTTATAGTCAATGCCAAGACATTTGGATCTAGTGTCTGGGCTGGTGCCATCAACATCATGAGCACGTTCATCCACAATGAGCCCACCAGCTACGCTGTTATCTCGGAGGCGGGGCTAAGCAAAGGTCTGCTGGAAGCTATCGAGCTGAAGTCGGGACCTAAAGATCCCATGAAATCGTACCTTGAATACCTAGGGGAAACAGATGTCACCACACCCCAGGTTCTCTCAGTTGATGCTGGCGGTATACGCAACTTTATGTTCGGCAACGCTCGCCCTAGTCGGCGGTTAGCCAAAGTCGCGTTCACGCAGGAGATCCTTCCTGCGTCTGATGCAATTCTTTCCGTACCTCAGGCCTTCGGTGCAATTTGCCTCAACCCCGCTGGCACAAAGATGCTACTCGAGTCTGGAGCTCTTGACAGCTTCTTCAAGACATTCGAGAGTGAGGACCATATCAAGTCAATGTCAGCCGATAGAGGAGATTTGCCAAGGCTTTTAGGAAGCTCCTTTGATGAACTTGTCCGTCATCATCCGAACTTGAAAATGCCAGTTATGATTGCCGTTATGAATATGGTTGAGCGCATTCAAATAAGTTTGGACACAATGGGAGACGACGGTCAACGTGGCGCTACGCTCTGGATAGAAAAGGAAGATGGTAAGCTCCTAAGTTCCGGCGCGTATACCAGCCCCACGCAGCCAGAGCACGAACATGATGTGGTCATGGGTGAAGCGTCTCCAGCTGAGCAGGAGGGATCTGGCTCAGGGCCCCCGCCACCTAGGCCATTTGAGATACCCAAGTCCGTAGACGTCATCGACCGTGACGAGAGGGACACACCTGATGTTGCTACTCGTCTTGGAGTAGCGATGAATTTTCTTGCTGGTTTCTTTGAGAATTCATCACTATGTTCATTCTTCGTTGAAGCCGGTGGCGCTAAGATCGTCTTGGACACTGCTACAGCACCGAGTCTACGATATGACTTTAATGTACAAGATGCCGGTCAGTCTCTCGCAAAGGTGATCCACATTATGGCGGAGCAGAAGCCTCATTTAGTATTACCCTTGATACTCAATACTGCCCAACGCTCCGCCGATAACCTGGAAGCGCTATACGACTATGGTGGCGACAATGGTTTCTTTTCACAGTTCACCTCCCGCGATGAAGTTCGCTCGAAGAAGCCGGAAGGTCCCCCAAACGCCATCTATCCTAATGGAACCAACATTGTCAAGACTCTGCTCAACATCCACACTCTTTGTAACATCCTTTTCGAAGTCTTCTCCGGACCTATATTCGCCTCTGGACGCTCTGGTCATACTCCATTTAGCCAGGTAAATTTATCAGATAAGTACCAAAACCTGATCAAGAGTCTTGGTCTCATTCACCGTGTGTGTGTGTGGGAAGAAATCTTGCTTCAAAAGGAAATCCCTGATCAATGGAAAGAAGCTACCAAAATGAAGGGCTTAGGCATGGGCAGCGACGAAGCAGACGAGGTATTTGGGTTTTTGACTGGCAGTAGCAGCGAAAATAATAGGAACAGCACCTCGTCTAATGTTCAAGACGCCGGATCCCTGGACAACGTTACTGGAGCACCGATCACCCAGGAGCCAGCTTCATCCACCTTGGCGAGAGACGAGAAGACTGCGCAATTCAGGAATGTAAAGACTCTTCGCCATCTTTTAAGCCAAGTACCATCTGTCATCGTCCTTTTCTCTCAAAATCTTGGCAAGGCGTTAGTACCGAAGCGAAGGCCTGACCATCACGCCCGACAAAATTCTTACAAGATAGCCGATGCCGTCTCAAGCGCTTGCCTCGAGCAATTGAGCTACGAGCTACCAAAGAAGTCATCATGTGTAAAGGACCGATACGCTTATTGGATTGTGGTCCTGACGTCTATAGCGACCCTGATGGTTGAAGGTATGTTGGAGACCCATGACAGCAAGTTCTGCGTATGACTAATGAAATATAGGAAATTCTATGGACCGTCCCTCATTTCAAGTGCTGACACTTCTACTACAAGCTTTTAAAAATGACACAGGACTAGAAGCCATTAGAGAAATACTCGAAGTTTTCCTGGGAGAAGTCAAATCCTACCAGACAGATGAGAACGCTCGTGATGGGACAGCTCGAATGACAACGGCGTTCTCTGGTATCAGGATCATCCTCGGGTTCTATGCTCAGATAACAACGCCAAAAGCAATCACGGATTCGGCTCAAACGCATGCGATCACCTCCAGCGAGCGCGACCGAGGGCAGCCACATTACTTTTCGGCCGCGCAATTTCTAGTCGAGTTGCGTATGGCAGTGCTCCCAGTTGTAAGATCGATATGGGATTCAGACTTTGTGGATAAGGCTGCAGGCCCAATCATCAAATCGTTAATCGATATTTTAAAGACTGCTCTTGAAAGCAGTGACGAGCAAGGAGCTTTCAAGCGTTCAGACGATATCCCACCTACTCGAAAGGCTAAAGAAAAGGAACCCTATCCCATAAACGAGGCACGCGCTAAAGCGCTAAACCAGGAAGGCTTCGCGATGGACTTGGCGCGGGAGGCTTTGTATCGCTGTATGAATAGTGAAGCATTTGCTCGGGAATATTGCCAGGCTTTCAGCGACGTTTCCGTAGTCAGGAACCCAATACCAGCCTACGACAAATGCAAAACTCCTGTCGAATCCCCCACGCATTCACCTCGACGTACGGACTCTGGTGATACTTTACCGGATAGTATCCCAGAGAACACCGCGGAATCAGATCTGCCTACTAGTGGGACTGACTTATCGCTTGGTGACGTTACTAGTGATATGGTCAATTCATTGCTGAGCCAGCTTCACGAGAGTGACGTCCCTGAGAACAGCGGCGCTTCCGTTGCGACTGAAGGAGATCCAATGGCGACGAATTTGGCAGGTATCAACTTGCCTTCACTTGCGAGCCTGCAACTACCTGTTGACCCAGCGGGTGTACTCTCTGCAAGGCCTATTTCGACGGATACTGAAACAGAAATCGTAGCGGCAAGCCCTCAAAAGGCGCCCATCACTCTCGACGATCTTGACGAGGAGCGGTCCTCTGTGAGGAAGAATCTCATTGATCGTGCTTTGGATGTGGTAAACGTCCACGACGATGTCACATTTGAGCTATCTGATCTCATCAATGCAGCTGCATCGATGGCGCAAGATCCCAAGACAATGCGTGCCGAGATTGGCGAAACTTTGGTTCAATCTTTGATATCTCTACAGATGGATGAGGATTTCCGACCAGCCGGTAAAAAGATAGCATCGTACGCTAATTTACTTGCACTTGTACTTCAAGTCAAGGAGTTCTTTGAAGCGACTGTGAGTCAGATCGTCGAGTATTTAGAGCCTCTACTTGGTTTCATCAAGATTTTCACTAATCAATCACCCGACGAGCGATCTCCATGGATCGGACAAATCCTACTTGTACTTGAGAAGCTGCTAGCGGAGGATGTTCAGCCCGACTCGATACAATGGACTGCTTCCGTTGACGGAAAGCTGCCTGAAGGAACCATTGTTCATGCACCGGTGTCACTTGTACCTGTGGACGCAAAGATCAAGCTTTTCGAAGCCATCGTCGAGATCCTCCCTCGTATCAAGAAAGATGAATCCCTTGCTCTGTCCGTGGTACGCACCTTGGTCATTCTGACAAGGAATCGTGAGATCGCTTCGAGACTTAGTGAGAGGAAAAATGTTCAACGTCTTTTCGTTATGGTCAAGCAGCTGTCTGGGATGACCAACGATAGACTTCCAAGCACATTCATGCTCCTGCTGCGTCACATTGTCGAGGATGATGATACCATTAGACAAATCATACGGAGCGAAATCATGGCACGATTCGAAACGAGACCAGGTCGTCCGACTGACACCACCGTCTATGTCAAGCAGATGTACGATCTCATTCTCAGATCGCCACAGATTTTCGTCGAAGTCACAAATGAGAAGCTAGAGATCGTAAGATATGAATCTGGCCAGCGGCCTCAGACTTTGCAACTTAAGCCAGAGCCCAAAGAACCTGAGTCCGAGACAACATCGGCGGAAACGCCTGCTGGTATTCTTGAAGAGACCAGTGCGGGAGCAGTAGCAGATTCGACATCGCAAAATCCAAATACGGAGGAGGCGAGACTACCCACTGGTGACGACTCGCAAGCGGCTGTGCCAAAGTCCAAGCCAATCGAGACCAAAGCGCCAGTGGTCGAGCATCCAAGCGGTATGATTCACTACCTTCTACAGGAATTACTGTCCTACAAAGATGTCGAGGATAAGGACCCCACTAGCAACAAGGAGGCGCCTGCTGTGGACGCCACTGAACCGCCAACAGATGCTGAGAATGCCTACGAACCTCAATCAAGTTGGAGTGTGATGAACGCACTAGCTCCTAACGAGACTCCAGAGGCGAAGAAGCCAGAAAAGCCCGAATTCAAGGCTGCGGAGCATCCAATCTATGTCTACCGATGTTTCATTCTTCAGTGCTTGGCCGAACTTCTTCATTGTTATAATCGTACCAAGATCGAATTCATCAATTTCTCGCGCAAAGCTGACCCTAAAGCTATGACGCCATCAAAACCCCGATCTGGAGTGCTCAACTACTTATTGAATGATGTGGTTCCTGTGGGCACCTTGAGCAACGATGAAACTATTGCTTATCGTAAGAAGAACACCACGTCTAATTGGGCCATGTCTGCGATCGTGTCTCTCTGCCTCAGAACCAACGAGAACGGGCATTCCAAGAAGCAAGGTTCTATTGAAGAGGACGACGAGTCCGATTTGCTGTTTGTCCGCAAATTCGTTCTTGAACATGCATTGAAAGCCTACAAAGACGCAATGGTTTCAGAGGAGCATGCTGATGTGAAGTACGCTCGTCTTCTCGACACTGCCGACCTCTTTAACCGCCTGCTACACGGAAGGCTAATTCCATCCGTGGGAGCCACTCCCCCAATCACAGACAGCGGATTCCAAAAGTCGATCGCTAAGTTGATGTTCGAGAAAAACTTCATCTCTGCTCTGACCAGCTCCATTGCCGACATCGATCTCAACTTCCCGGGATCCAAGCGAGCTATCAAGTACATTCTCAAGCCTCTTAAAGCGCTAACATCGACTGCTGTTGTGCTGAGCCAAGAATCTGACCTCTCAACGACACAAGGCTTCACGACCGAGGATGATGAAATTTCAACTGCTTCCTCGGTCTCGGATGTAGAAGATGAGCGAGAAGAGACTCCGGATCTGTTCCGAAATTCTACTCTAGGCATGTTCGAGCCAGGAAGAGAAGAAGAGTCTAGCTCAGGCGAATCGGAGGAAGATGAGGAGATGTACGAGGACGGTTACGAGGACGGTATGGACTATGAGGATGGTATGGATCGTGATGAGGGTGAGGTCATTAGCGACGAAGATGAAGATCTTGGTGAAGCTGGGCCCATGGAGGGCCTGCCTGGCGATCATGGCATGAACGTCGAAGTCGTAATTGACGAGGACGAGGATGATCCAAGCGACGACGAAGATGACGATGATGATCAAGACGACTCTGATGATGACATGGACGAAGATGATGATGATGATGTTATCGAGGTCATCGACGAGGTTACTGGTGACAATGAAAATGCCAGTCTTGCAGAAGGCGACGATGAGGGCTGGCAAGACGAGGATGGTGAAGATATTGCAGACTATAACGAGGAGGATTTCGACCCCGATCTCAGTCAAGACCAAGACGCCGAGAGTGCTGTGCGTGACATCGTACGAGGATTTGGAGGCCCAGCGGCCGCGCTTCAACGACTTGAAGGGTTAGAAGATGGATCTCCTGACCTACAGATGGAGATTGACGCTGGTAGATATCTGGATGAGGTGCAACGCGAGGAGGAAGAAGATGGCAAGTCAAATGCTCACTACATCTACTAAGTACCTGCTAATTAATTTAGATGAGGACGATGACGATGAGGGTGCCGAAGAAGACGTAGAGGACGAAGATGTCATCTACCAGCCAGACTATGACGATGGTAAGTGTGAATCAAAATTTCTTAGCTTTGCAGTAAGCTAATAACCTTCAGATGACGATTCTGGCCATCCCGAGCCTCCTTTTGGCTGGGATCCCGAAGACGAAGGGATATCTCTACCTAGACATCACCACCACCATCACCATCACCACCCGCGTCGTGTTCAAGACCCTTGGTCTGCTGGCTTTCCAGGCAACACTCTCGACCGATTTGATCGAGGCATGTCATTGTATCGTTCGCATCGACCTACTGGCGTACCTCGTGCCGCAGATGACAATTCCAACCCCTTACTTCAGCGGACTGATAGATCTGCGTCTTCTCGATCTTCCAGAGGCATTCGTTCCACAGGATTTTCTATTCCTGATGGTGATCTTGAGGACTACTGGGTACATGGCATGGAGTCTGCTCGAAGACCAGGCGGCATTCTTCCTGGTGAGAGCCCGCTCTCGTTCCTTAATAACCTAATCGCGTCCGTCGATCAAACTACTCGAGGCCTAGGATTTTCCGCCATTGGAGGTCCCAATGGTGCTATTCACTTGAGCATTGCCAATAGACCTGGAGACGCATTCTCACTGCCTCGAGAGTTGCAGGTGGCTCTTGGAATTCCACGACATACACATCAAGAACTTCACTCAAGTCATAGAGATGAGCATCGACCAGCGACCTTTCAGCCGGCGCTTACCACTCAGCGCTGGAGAGAAGAGGCTCTACTCCTTTATGGGTCAGCTCATCTCGATAAGGCGAACCGCATAATCAATTCGTTACTTCGATTACTTGTCCCGCCCGCCTTAGAAAAAAAGAAGCGCGAGGAAGAAGAAATGAAGCGGCTGAGAGACGCTGCGGAGAAGCGCCAAAAAGAGGAGCAAGAAGCCCAAGAGAAAGCTGACTTAGAGAAGCGAGAGAAAGAGGAAGAAGAGGAACGTCAAGCTGCTGCTACACGAGCAGCCTCAGAAGCCGAAGCTGCCGCTCGCGCTGAACAAGAGGCACAGGCAGAGTCGGAAGAACATGGTGATGTTACCGAAGATGATGGAGCCATGGAAGGTGTAGAGAGCACTCAGGCGGAAGAACCGAATGCGTCTGTAGAAGACAGGGAGGCACAATCTACCGAAGGAGCTGTGGCAACGGGCACATCAACAGCTGGTCCATCAGAGCCTACAGAGCGAGTACGCACCACAATACGAGGGCGGGAGCTCGACATTACTGGTCTTGGCATTGACCTGACTTATCTAGATGCGCTGCCAGAAGACATTCGAGAAGAGGTTCTCATGTCCCAACTAGCCATTCAACGCTCCGAAGCACAAGCTGCAGGACAGGAACCCACTGATATCAGCCGCGAATTCCTCGAAGCCCTCCCAGCCGAGATTCGGGAGGAGCTATTGCAACAAGAAGCTTCGGATAGGCGGCGACGAGAGCGGGAAGAAGCTCGACGAAGACAACAAGCAGCCGGCGACCCTGCAGCCAGAGGACCCGAAGATATGGATCCCGCGTCTTTCCTGGCTTCGCTAGATCCGACTCTTCGTCAACATGTCTTGATGGAGCAAGATGAAGAAATGCTTGCCCATCTCCCTGAAGAGATCGCGGCCGAGGCTCGGGCTTTGGGAGGTAGCCATCATCGTTTCGCAGGAATTGGCCGTGGTGGGAGAGGCAGTGCTGGATTGCTCAGGCAATTGGAGAATGCAAGAGGACCACCACCACCTGCTACCGACAAGCCCCCTCGAAGGCAAACAGTACAAATGCTCGATAAGGCTGGAGTAGCTACGTTACTGCGACTGATGTTCATACCTCAAGTGGGAAGCTCACGACAGTCGCTAAATGGCATTCTCCACGATGTGTCAAAGAATCGCCAAAACCGTGCTGAGGTCATCAGCCTTCTACTCTCGATCCTTCAAGACGGTAGTGCTGATGTCAATGCTGTTGAGCGCAGCTTCACTCAGCTATCACTTCGTGCGAAGCAGCAAGCAGGACCGAAGACACCCCAGTCTCTCAAACGAACGCTCACCGGGCCCATAGCCTCTGCTGCTAACAGCATGGAGGCCACACCATTAATGGTCATTCAGCAATGCTTAAGTGCACTTGTGTCGCTCACACATTATAATCTTCATGTACCTTCATTCTTCTTGACCGAGCATGAAGTTAGCTCTGGTATGAAGACCAAGTCAAGCCGAAAGGGCAAGGGCAAAGAGACGCGGGCTTCAAAGTTTGCGCTTAATGCTCTCCTCAGCCTGCTCGACCGTAGGGTCATCATGGAGAGCTCTGGCTGTATGGAGCAGCTCTCCAGTCTGTTGCAGAGCGTAACACACCCTTTAACGATGTTGCTTCGCAGAGACAAGGAGAAGGGAGATGAGGAACCAGGACCCAAGGCCATTGATGCTGCTGCCTCTCTGCCTGACTCGGCTACTTTACTCGAAAGTGCTGCTGCAAGTGATCAGCCGACAGCAGAAGCCACAGATCTAGCTCAAGGCCCTACAGAAGACACCACTTCACCAACGATAGATGATCAAGCAGCCACGGGACTAGAAGACCAAGATAGTCCAGAACACCGTGACACCGCGGAGACCTCTCAAGCGGAGGCAAAGCAGGAAGAAAAGACGTCTACAGAAAAAGAGGACGAGAAAAAGAAAGCGCGGCCCTTAACACCGCCTGTCGTACCTGAAGAAAACCTTCGGCTCGTCGTCAATATACTTGCGGCTCGCGAATGCAGCGCGAAGACGTTCCGAGACACGCTATCTACCATTAACAACCTGTCCGGAATACCAGGAGCGAAGGAGATCTTTGGTAAAGGCCTCATCGAGCAGGCTCAAGACCTTGGTCAATCTATATTACAAGACCTAGACGAGTTGGTGCCTCAGATCAAGTCAGCGGAGTCTGGCACAGACATCCAAGGAATGGCGCTCGCAAAGTTCTCGCCTGCATCGTCGGATCAAGCCAAGCTGCTTCGTGTTCTGACAGCTTTGGATTATCTATTCGATCCCAAGCGCAACGGCGGCAAGACCAAGCCTCTCACGAATGGTGAATCTTCCGCAGCCGAGAGCGCAAAGCCTGGAGAGGAAGACATCCTGACCACCTTGTATGAAAATCCCACCTTTGGATCTCTCTGGAACAAGCTAAGTGAATGCCTGAACACCATCCGACAGGGCGAGGGCATGCTGAATGTTGCGACTATCTTACTTCCACTAGTTGAGGCACTCATGGTCGTCTGCAAGAATACCACACTGAAAGATCTCCCATTGGCCAAGATTGCCAAGAAATTCTCAATCACAAGCCCTCCACCAGAGTCTTTCATGGAGAGCTTGTTTTTCAAATTCACCGAAGATCATCGCAAGATCCTCAACGATCTTGTCCGTCACAACCCCAAGCTTATGAGCGGCACCTTCTCTCTGCTTGTCAAGAATCCCAAGGTCCTCGAATTTGACAACAAGCGCAATTACTTCACCCGACGACTACACTCGCGCGGGGCTGAAGCTAGACACCCTCAACCGCCTCTGCAGCTATCAGTTCGCCGTGATCAAGTCTTCCTCGACTCCTTCAAATTTCTATCTTTCAAATCTGGCGACGAGATAAAATATGGCAAGCTAAGCATCCGCTTTCATGGCGAAGAAGGTGTGGACGCTGGCGGCGTGACTCGAGAATGGTTCCAAGTCCTTTCAAGACAGATGTTCAACCCTGACTATGCCCTCTTTATTCCCGTCGCATCTGATCGCACAACGTTCCACCCTAACAAGCTCAGCAAAGTCAATGATGAGCATCTCATGTTCTTCAAATTCATAGGTCGCATCATCGGCAAAGCTCTCTATGAGGGCCGGGCCCTAGACTGTCATTTCAGCAGGGCTGTCTACAAGCGTATACTTGGTAAGACTGTATCAATCAAGGACATGGAGACGCTTGATCTCGAGTACTACAAATCGTTGCTTTGGATGCTGGAGAATGATATCACAGACATCATTGATGAGACATTCTCTGTCGAGACCGATGACTTTGGAGTCACTGATATTGTGGATCTCGTCGAGAACGGTCGTAATGTCCTTGTCACGGATGAGAATAAGCATGATTATGTGCAGAGAGTAGTTGAGTATCGCCTGACTGGGTCGGTACAGGCACAATTGGAGCAGTTCCTAAAAGGTACGTTTGTCTCTTTGGTTCTCACACTTTGCTCATATCCTCTACTAATACTTTTCAGGCTTCCATGAAATTGTTCCGCCAGAGCTGATCGCCATCTTCAATGAGCAAGAGCTTGAGCTTCTTATCTCGGGCCTGCCTGACATTGACGTCGATGATTGGAAGAATCATACCGAATATCACAACTATCAGGCTGCGTCACCTCAGATTCAATGGTTCTGGCGCGCGGTCCGCTCATTCGACAAGGAAGAGCGAGCTAAGTTACTGCAATTCGTCACTGGTACATCGAAAGTACCACTCAATGGCTTCGGTCAGCTTGAGGGTATGAATGGGTTCAGTAGGTTCAATATCCATCGGGACTATGGCAACAAGGATCGTTTGCCAAGTTCACATACTTGCTTCAACCGTAAGCCAATCCAGTCCCCACGAAGTACCATCAGCATCTGCTAACCTGCTTTCTAGAACTTGATCTGCCAGAATACGACTCCTACGAACAGCTGCGTCAACAAGTCTACACTGCTATGACAGCTGGCAGCGAATACTTCGGCTTTGCATAACGATTCAATTCAGCATTACAGCATTACAACATTAACTTCAAAAATGTGCATTACTTCGGTACTTGAGCTACATACCCCTTCATAATCAATGCATTTGCAAAGGCGCTGGCATTCTGTGTGCACATTAGCGAGAGAAGTCAAGTTTGCGATCCATTCTTTTCGTTCACATCTAGGCCAACCAGTGAGATGGGGTGGCAGCGTGCAGGCTGCTTTACCCTATCGAGCTGGGAGCTGAGATGTTGAAAGGGGGCATTGGGCATTGCTTTGTAAATAGCCTGAATGAAGACAAGGCTTTAAAAGCGAGTTCCCAAAACCTGATTGCCATGTCTGTTGAGCCTGGTGCCGAATGTTGTAGAGGTCGCAGTAACTCGTAGAGCTTCGCCCCCTGAACTGACATGATCCGCAATTTGGACAGGACGTTTTATGCCTCGGCTGTCCTATGAAAACGGGGCATGCTGGTATGCCACCCTTCGATACCAAAATAATTGACCACTTCGCATACCCGGCGATCAATCTCGCAAGTCTGGGTTCGAATCGAACGCTTTGTATATGATCCATATGGCGCAATGGCAGCCCAATCCAAAATTATCCTCCCCTCAGCCATTTCCGAACGCTCTATCAAAGACCTTATTTCCCGCCTGACGACCCTCTATCTAACCCACCGCACCAAGATTTCCCGAACCGTCTATGTGACCTTGACACTAGCTCTCATAAACCGTGTGCGCAATGCCGTGTCCGAGCAGAAAGCCGCGTCCATACACCAAGCGCAGCTTCGCGCCCAGCGCTCTGGAACCGCGACTTCGGATGCTGAGGCCGAGAAGAAGGCGAGGAAGAAGGTAGAGTTAAACAGCGAGTTTTTCAGGAATCTGTGGCGGTTGTTGAAGATTGTCATACCAGGTTGGAGGAGCAAGGAGCTGAGGCTTGTCATAAGTCATAGCTTCTTCTTAATAATACGGACTTTGATAAGTCTTTATGTTGCTGAGCTAGATGGGAAACTCGTCAGTAGTCTTGTTCGAGGGAAAGGCAAAGAATTCTTCAGGGGCATTGTGTGGTGGATGATTGTTGCTGTGCCGGCTACATTCACAAACTCGATGCTCTCATACCATCAATGCAAATTGGCACTGCAGTACCGGAGTCGTCTCACTACCTACTTACACCACCGGTATCTGTCCAACATGACCTTTTACAGCCTCTCCGCTCTCGACGACCGGATAAAGAATGCAGACCAGCTGGTTACGGTGGATGTGTCACGGTTCTCGAACAGTCTGGCAGAGCTCTATTCAAACCTTGCAAAGCCAATTCTCGACATCATAATTTACAACTACTCCCTCTCGCGGTCAGTAGGGGGCGAAGGGTTGTTCGCAATGTCTCTGTTGGTTCAACTATCTGCCAACGTAATGCGTGCCCTGACGCCTCCTTTTGGCAAATATGTTGCAGAAGAAGCGCGACTGGAGGGAGAATTTAGGTTCCTGCATAGCAGGCTGATTGACAACAGCGAAGAGATAGCACTTTATAATGGCCATGAGGCGGAGAAGGATGGGCTGGACAAGGGGTATTTCACATTGATCAAGCATGTCAACCGAATATTAAGGCGGCGGCTTTATCATGGTGTTATGGAGGATTTTGTTATAAAGTATTTCTGGGGTGCCTTGGGGCTCATGCTGTGTAGCGTGCCAGTGTTCTTCAAGATACCGGGGCAAACACTACGCGGCATGGGCGATAGAACCGAGAGTGAGTTCTTGACCGATTCCAACCCATACAGCAAGTGCTAACTGTAACTTACAGGCTTCGTAACAAATCGCCGCATGCTCCTCTCCTCTTCAGACGCCGTCGGCCGCGTCATGTTCTCCTACAAGGAAATCACTGAACTCGCAGGCTACACTTCCCGCGTAGCCACTCTCCTGAATGTAATGGACGACATTCAAGCCGGCAAATTCGAGAAGAAACTCGTCTCGTCTGCAGAAACAGCCGACCACGCCTCCATCCTCTCATCACGAGGCAAGACCATCGAAAGCGAAGCCATCGAATTCATCGATGTCCCAATCGTCTCCCCCAATGGTGACATCTTAGTACGAAAGTTAAACTTCTCAGTAAAGCCAGGCCACCACCTCCTCATCGTCGGCCCCAACGGCTGCGGCAAATCCTCCCTCTTCCGCATCCTCGGCGGCCTCTGGCCCGTCTACGGCGGAACCGTCTACAAACCCCCAACCACTTCCTCCTCAATCTTCTACATCCCCCAACGCCCCTATCTCAGCCACGGCACCCTTCGCCAACAAATCATCTACCCCGACTCCCTCCGGGAAATGCGCGCCAAAAATATCACAGACTCCGACCTGCTGCGCTGGATGGAAGCGGTCGAAATCGCCAACCTCGTCACCGACCGTGACCGTGGTTGGGACAGCGAAGACGAATGGCGCGACGTCCTCAGCATCGGTCTCCAGCAGCGCGTAGCCATGGCTCGCCTCTTCTACCACTCCCCCAAATACGCTATCCTGGACGAGTGTACGAGCAGCGTGACGTTGGAGGTGGAAAGGAAGATGTATGAGACGGCAAAGGAGCTGGGCGTTACACTTATGACGGTCTCGCATAGACGGAGTCTGTGGAGGTATCATGGGTGGATTTTGCAGTTTGATGGACAGGGCGGGTATGTGTTTACGGGGTTGGACGCGGAGAGGAGGTTGAGACTGGAGGATGAGAGGGAGGAGTTGGAGGTGAAGTTGAGGGGGGTGGAGGAG
>JASZXT010000310.1:0-29950 GCA_035521555.1 Lecanoromycetidae sp. Uapishka_2
TAGCTACCTTAAGGTTAGGTCGCTAGGTAGATAGTAGTACTAAGAGGCGACCTCTACTACCCTCTTATATAACTCCTGCTAAGGTCTTAGCAGTTAGACTGTTAGGGTTATAATAATAACTCGAAATTTATAGGAGGATTATTAATTAGATTAGAGAAGATAATATATCTATAGCGAGTAATTTTAAGGAGCTTAATTATCTTAACCCTATAGCGAAGACTAAATAGCTGATAATAGAGCTCCCCGTCGAGTTTAAATAGTCTAGATAGCTACATTATTCCTATAGCGTAATTATTTTGTCCAAGCGTTAATACGGCAGATATATTTTTATTACTGGTAAATAAAACCTTCCTTGCATGTTCTAGAATGAGACTGCAGTATGCTTTATAATTCAGATTTCATATTCCCATCCATCACCTGGGATTCAAGTATCCGAGATGTGTGAGTCACGTATAGATTTGTTCCTCTATTGAAGTCAATTTTAGGATATTTCTAAGGCGCGCTCTACAAGGTCAGCACCTCAAGAGCAACCTACGTTGCAAGATCTATCGAACATTCGTACAGCAGGGTCATCCCCAACCACGCATGTATACAGCTGTGCAGTCACTGCCCATGAATAGCTCCAACAGTTGTGCTATCACTGCCGTTTTGGCCACTGCCATACCCCTGGAAAATCGACCAACCCGCCTCCGCTGCGAAGATCGCTAGCGCACTTACGATCACCAAGTGCTCGAGCTTTGTATCCAGGCCCTCAAGAACCTCAATTTCAGCGCCCTTCTTCCAATTGGTCATACCCCCGCTAAGGAGACTCGCAACGACTCGACCTGTATCATCCACGCATCTGTATATTGTCTTTGCGATGTGATCGTCCACCTTCCAGGTAAAAGCCCTGCGGGAATCCAGCCCAAGAGTCGTGGTAAATTCATAGTCGCCTCGTCGCAGCCTGTTCTTGTCGCGATGCATCTCTTCCCAAGATAGTGAGTCCTCGTTGCCGACTCTGAGTAACACATGTCGAGACGTGTATTGAAGTTTGGCCACGGCGACTACAGGGGAAGACTTTGAATCGCCGGAGAGCAGTTGGATTTGTGGCTTCGTGGTCAAACAGGTACCTTTGCCGTAGTAAATGCATGGGCCTGATGCACAATTGAGATGCAACCTGAGGTTGAGCATGGAAGTTGTGTAGTATACGTGGTAGACCTTCATTGCGGAGTTGGTGCTGATATGGGAATCAAGCGAATCTGAAGCGATTTGTTGGTGCTGTCTCTGAACGGGCCGTTGCTCTGATCCATTACGCGATAGCTCAGTATGAGAGGACTTTTGGTAGGTCATAGTTGCTGGCTCGAGTTTGCTTGACTTGTAAAATCCAAAAATCGTCTATGCAGCACACGAAGAAAGTCCTGGGACGAGCCGTCACTTTATACACGATCCTCTCTGCCTCTACTGCCTTGGACATGTTGGGCTGAAGGCTGTGGTCTATAGACAATAAGGATCGGGCTGAGTGATATACAGTGTATTGGTGAAACCGACACTAAAGGAGGCGGTGAAACCAATCAGGATAGATTTCGTTCTCGTTTTCGTTATTGTCGTTATCGTTATCGCTATCGTCATCGCCCGTGCTGATCGCTATCGTTGTCGCTATTCTCCTTACCTTTCGCTCGTATTTGCTATGGCTTCTTTACACTGTCGGTTTACAGTGCCTAACACATCGGCCAATCCATTCGAGTCGATGTTGAGTGCGCGACGTAAGCCTAGAATACCCAGATTCATCGCTGCTCATGCCTCCACGTCGGTCACATCGAAAATCCCGCGCGGGTTGCGCTGCTTGTAAACAAAGACGCGTCAAGGTAAGATACACCTCTAATATGTTCCATCTATAGAGCTTGCATGAATCTACTGCTTTTTCTAGTCACGGCTGTACAGTCGTACATCTCCCTTTCAGAGAGACACCATCTAGTCCAATAAATTCATTTGGATTCCACTTTCGTACACGTTCGCAGCTATGCGCTGGATGTAATTGGTTATGTTCTGATACTTAATGATAGTGTGATGAATTTGGGCCACCATGCGGTCCATGTTCGGCTAGAGAAATCGCATGTAAATACTCACAACGCAACGAGTCCCACGCACCCACTACTTTGGACAACCAATCCCGGACATTGAAAACAAGGACGCCAAGTGCACCTGATCCCCCAAAGATCTTACCAACTACATTGCTCGAACTTGAGCTGATGCATCAATGGTGTACAATGACATACAAGAGCTTTTGTGGCGCTATGGTGGAGGAGTATGATACGTGGCAAATGATAATCCCGCGAGAAGGTCTCAAACACCCCTTCCTCCTGCATGGGCTGCTTGCAATGGCTTCTTTAGAGATTGCCGTGGTGGAAAACCGGCTCAATGATGTAGACTACATCAGAACTGCTCTTGAGCACAATGACAACGCTTTGAAAAGCTTTCGACGTGAACTTGTTCACATTACTCCAGAGAAGCAACAAGCAGCACTCGCATTCTCAATGATCATATTAGTACTAGGCCTTGCCTTGCCACAGTTCACCACTATTGGCGATGAGTCCCAGAGTATGGTGGGAAATATGGTCATGCTCTATGAACTGGTGCAAGGCATTGGCGTTGTCACGCTGCAACATCAAGATGGACTTCGCGAAGCACCAATACTGCGTAATATTAAACCTTTGGACGACTTGCCAGCGAAGCCGCTCGAATCTAGCCTCATCCTCGCCTTCGCAAAGCTCAATTCGACTAATGAAGAGGTCCATAACCCCGCCCTAGACCAGTCTCGAATCGCAAAGCTACAGACAATTGCTATTCACGCTACATGTCAAAAGGCGATCGTCCATCTCGAGGACTTCTTTTCCAAGTGTGAGGAACCTGCATACAGAGGGTACGCTTTAGCTTGGCTGAACATGACCGGAAAAGACTATGTGGCTGCGGTACAAGATGCTGACCCTGTTGCCTTACTCATACTCGCGTATTGGGGTGTCCTAGTCAAGAAATGTGGTGATGGCATCTGGTGGGCACAGTCGATAGGTAGAAACCTTGTGGAGGAATTGACAGACGTAATGCCTGCCAATGACTTGGCATTGGAACCTTGCATCTCCTGGGCGAGAGGGCAAGTTGGATTGTGAGGCTTCTTATCTGGAACATGGACAGGCACTGCCTCTTCCTCATAGGAACGAAAAAAGCTCTACATTTTCTTGGACAATTGCCAGTCCTCGCAAACACTCCACCGAGGTGATCGCAGGCACTGAGCCTAGCAGGTATACTGTCGACTCTTATCATACCTCACGCTAGTCATACCCTTCGGCTTGTTGTGCATGGAGTCCATTTCGGCGGGACTCTGGCTGAATTCTAATCGTGGGCAGAGAAAAACAGGGTGGCTGCAACTCACTCAGTATGGTCTCTTGATCGAGTCAAGAAAGGGGATTATACTTCTTCAGCGTTGGGTAAAGAAGCTCGTACTCTCCAGACTCGAGTACAAGAGCAGGAGCAAAGGACAGTAGTGGGGATCTCTCATGTATAGGACCGCCAAGCAAGCTTATACTACCTATCATCCTCTCTACGACTGTCATCTCTATGACCATCTCCACACTCCTCTCCACAGTTCTATTCACAACCTTCTCCACGACCCTACCCACAACCCTCTTCACAACCCTCTCTGCGATCCTCTGTTACCCTTCCTGCGACCGGACTTCGACGAGGAGGGGCTTTTTCGCAAGGTCTAGTAGCAACCTTCGAGCTCTTTCAGGCTACGGTATACCACTGACCATGATGGACTAGCGCAGGGGGCCTGCGCCCATTAGCGCTTCGTTGTTGCCTCTGCCAATGTATTTTGGCCGCAAGCAAGTCATTTTCGCTTGGTAAATGCTGCGGAAGTTGCAATGTAGCAAGCTCCTTCCCATTTTGGTATGTGTCACACTATGTCATCCCAATTGTAGTTCTTTGGCGTTCCAAATGTCGTACCCAATCTTCAAGTTCCTCTCATTTCCTACACGTTGGCCCAGATGGGTACGGAAGATATCCAGCACAGCCGGGATGTCTGCGTACATATTGGTAGATCCATTATCGCCGTCGAGCATCAAGCTTGCGTACTGCTGGTCCAAAACCTTGGCGCCTTCGAAAATTCCCATTCCACGAAACGTGTCCGGTTGCATCTCCAATACCAAAGTATCTGACCCAGTCCATAGATGATTCAACAATGCTCCGCCATGTGGGCCAATTACGGCCTCTACATGATCACGAAAGTAATTTATCAATGAAGCAGTATCCTTGTACTCGCTCGGGTCAAAAACTTGCACCTCCTCTCCCATGCCTCGTTCATCCATCAGCTGCCTGAGGCTGACCAACAATTCGGCCTCATTCAATATCTCGCGACCTCCATGACTGGCGTGGCCATCTGAGCGAGTCATGTACATGATGATCTTTCGGTCCTCGATAGGCACTCCTTGAGATGGGCTTGCTTCCAAGCTTCGCAAGAATTCCCTAGTAGGCCAAGGATGAATGAGCGGGGCACGACAACTCCAAATAAACCGGGCAGCCACAAATCCCTTGCCAATCCCCAAGACGTAGTCTGGCTCAAAACCCAAAGCTTCCCACATGTCGCGCACGATCTGGTCGTGTGGCTTGGAACTTACAGCATAGTTGACATCGTTTGGCTTGACTTGGGTGATGATATGCGTTACCCGATCCAGAAAGTGTTGGAAAGACCATGAGTCGGGCGTATTCGCCAGGACAACGGAGTCATAAGTTGGTGCGTCTTTTGAGGACGTGATTCCAACCATGGATGTCGAGGAAGCCATGCAAGCCTCCTCACTCCAGCCTCCACTTTGTAGACTGGGGTCAACCTTCACATTTTCGAACGTATGCATGATGTTAGAAAGACGACACAGTAGAGTAGGGTTTTACAACATACAATAATCTGTCCATGTTGCTCACCGTAAATTAACCTTTTTTTGAACCTATGTGCTCTCTCCGCCAACATATCCTGGGCCATATCCCACCATCTGGCGCTATCGTTTGATCTCGACGAAGCAAATATGGGCTCGCTCAGACTGAAAGCTGAATAAACCAGCTCTTCGCCTGCGACTGCGTTGTCCAGTGTGAGGGAGAGACATGGTGCATAATAGGTTGGCATTGTTGGTGTACAGTCTCGCATACGCATTGGAGCGTATTTCTCTTCTGGTCTTCTGGCTGTGGCCCCATCCCCCATGATTTCCGAAGTCTCGTTGTCACTTTGCCTCCCATTTTCGGCATTGCACACTACCTGATTACTCAAGGAAGGGAAAATGGCACGAAATGTAGGCTCGCGGAAATTGCGCCACATCATCAAGGAGAACGCAAAGAGAACGCATGCTGCAACAAAACTCTGCTTGGATTGAGTCATCTTGAATTCGAAATCGAACGCGATTCTGTGGGCCTATACCAGACCAGAAATGTTGAATCATGTACATATAGAAATGAAGTACGTATGGCATAACGATAATGATCACCAATCTTTCTTCGAGGAAGAGTCTAGGTTGCAAAGTAAGCTGATGTATGGACTAACAAGGTGAAACACTAGTACTACGTAAAAGGTTCACTCCACCGTCAGCATTATCTTAATTAAAGCTCACCGCTCCTACTGGCTGAAGTTCAGACATGGATTTGCGTCATCTCAATCGTTACTGGTCGCTAACCTGACCAGCTTCGCTTAGCACAGGCAATCTTAGTCTCCTAGCATCTTCTACGCGCTTACTCAGATTTCTGGAGGAATCTTGTACCCGAGGAGTTCTCTCTGGTCGGCAAAGTCTGAGAGCGTGCAGGGGCCAAGTTGAGGCTTCAAGTAGCGAGGCTGACCTTGTTTACAGGTAAGCGAGAAGGCTTTCTCGCCACACTTAAGCACTAATCATTGTGAGCAACACGAGACATGTAGCTCTACGATATATCCTGTAGAATCTCGCGTGATTTCTTTGATAACGTGACAACAACTGCTTCAGGCCCTTTCTCGCCTTCCTGAACATGACGTGAGCTGCTAGAAGGGGATGTCGCGAAGAACGCCAGAGCTAGCGCCAAGTTTAATAAGCAAGAGAAAGAGAAAAGGAAAAAGAAAGCAAGTAAAAGAAAAGAAAAGTAATAGAAAAGTAAAAGAAAATTAAAAGTAAAAGAAAAGTAAAATTAGATTAAAAGTAGAGTAAGAGTAAAATAAAAGTAAAAGAAAAGTAAAATAAAAGTAAAACAAAAGTAAAGCGTATCTTCAGGTTAAGGAGACCAGTCTTCGCGTAAAACATCGCAGCGGCCTCTGGCTCGGTTATTAGGGGGGAAGCGGCCCAGAATAGTATCCCGAAGCCAAATTTTCTGGATTAGAGAGATAGGATCTTCTGAGAGGGTTCCAGGTCTAGCAAGGGCAAGCGTCCCAAGCTGGCTGGTATACTCGTCGACAGCAACGTCTGCAAGGAGAACAGCCACCAGCCAAGCCTGGCTCCCTGGCAGTCTCGGTAGTGAACCAGCCCTCAAGGAAGAATAGAGGTTACTAGCGTAGGCCTGAAACTGAGTAAGCTCAGTAGTGGTTTCAGGTGCTGGCCCGCTGAAGCCCTTCTACCGGCGTACATCGCTGCACGCTAGATGAATATCTAAGCATGTATTTATTCTTAGAAAAGCTACAGCTGCATGGAACAGGCCTCTTACCTAGATAGCTTACACTGCTCGGGCAACCTTTTCCGCTTGACTGTTCTCTACGAGCTTCACACCCGTGACTGTAGGCGCAGCATCAGCATCGGACGCCCCTAGCACGTGCCACGTAAAAAGACGAAAGTAGAATCTTTGGTGGTGTACAGCGGCGATACTATGCACACAACGTACGGAGTATTCTCTCCAGATCTCTCAGGTCTTTCCTAAATAGTCTCTACCCAGTCGATCCCACTTTCATATATATATTCAGATATCCAGCTCCTCCGCAGGTTTCTGCCTCCTTACCAGCACCTACCACGTCCACAGTTAGCAGCTTTCTCAAAAGCTAATGAATAGACTTTGGCTGCAAGGATTAAACACTCATCTTCTACGAGAAATATGCTTCGCAGCGTCGTAGGTGCAATCTTGTTGGAATGTGAATTTACATGGCATATCACATCCCTCAGTGACGTTTCTCGCACCATTCCCTATCATGGGCGACCAATAGCATTGGTTGCCGAACTAACACCGAAGTACGGCATTGCTTGTGATAGCACCGCGCACTGCTCGATAGTCATGGTTTGATTGAAGTAGCTGTCAGCTGCAAGTGCCCTGGTACCATCATCTGGTTCACTGTAACAGCCTGAATATTCGTAGCCAGATAAAGACACAGGAACGGCAGCAGTCGCACTTGCACTAGCACTAGCACTAGCACTAGCTGACGTATCTGTGGCATTATCTGTACTGGGAGCGACGACGACAGAAGGATGAAAGACGGTCATATTATCCGCTGTGCCAAGTGTGGCGGGATTGATACCGTAAGGTGTCGACATGTAGTAGTTCATTTGGAAGTCAAATTGTGAGCCAACCTCATAAGCGTATAGTACCAGTGTTGCTTGCTTGAGACCAGGCGACGCTGGAGCTTGTCAATTCTTCTGGCGTGCCCTGAATCCTGGATACATGCTTGCTCACGAGGTACCAGATAGGCTCCGCCAGAACCCTGCGACACGCACGCTGTCATAAGGAGGTTGAGCGCCTCATGAAAATCTGCCCATTTAGATTTACTACTGGAATACAGCCTCCTTGCCGGTGACTCCGCATAGTAACTCAGTAATGCCAGACGAAAATTGTCTGCGACTTGTTAGCCCTGATTGCAATGGTCCATTCTCAGCTGAATTACTGTTTCCCCACAGCTTTGGAATCTGGACCTTTTCCTCTGACACTATGATTGGTTTATACGGTGGATCTGTCAACTGCGGCTCGATGAAGAACCGTTTGACGAAATCTGAGCTGGGAAGCTGTTGTCCTACAGGCACATCTTGAGGGTTAGGTGAGCCAGCCCATTTACCGCAGTAGTGATCCGGCGCATTGGCGACCTGCGTAGGCTGGGCAGCGACGGTCAATGTCTGGGCGTGTGCCAGGGTAAAAGCAGTAAGAGAAAAGAACGTGGTAGTCCGGAGATGCATTGCGAATCTACGAGTGTCTTACGGTGTCAAATGATCTGCAGTATTGAGATCAAAATACACTATCGTAACTACCAGGAAATCTCGATATATATAACAGTAATATGCCTAATCATCAGAAATACCGCAGCAGCGTCTACAAGCGTCCTATTGGTAGCTACGGACAGCACCTGATAGCCGCTAGTGTGCCATTATTTTCCATCTTTCTATCAACTACCACTCAGCGATCTCGAGATACTGAGCAACGTAAGGTTGCCATCAACTACTTCCAAGCGATCCAGAGCTGGTGTTGGATCGCGCGGTCCAAATGTCTACAGCGTTTTCCAAACCAGCTAGACCAGGGTTATGCGGCTTGTTGTCCGGCTTGTCGAATACTGACGCATCGCGCTCGAGTCAGGTCTAAGTACAACTCTCTGGACCTACTTGAATCGACAAGCTCTCAGGCGACCCGCGACAGTCAATCAACGATCATCATTCTTACTCCTCATCCAGAATTACCAGTGTGCTCAGTAAAAGCTTATACATTTCTGAGGTAACGAGCTAGGGAAATACATTGAGGCCATGGGGCGTCTTCGATAACATTAAGAATCCTTTTCATAAAGCGAGATACGACGCTCACCGACGTCTCTAGGTTCGTCAAGCGGAGCACATGAACTCGCCGAATTCCTCGATTTAGAAGAATTATAGATATAGAGTTTAAGCTTGCCAATCTTTATGGGTCGCTTATCAAAATCGCTTACAGCTTTTGAATCGCCTATCGTTTATCGCCATTTCGAAAATCCCCCTGTGCCCAGTGATTATGCCGCAATTATGATGCCATGCGTGAAGATAATCCATGAGTTTAAGATCTTAACCCCCACGCCGAGTCGAGATCCACCACGCAAGACACGTGGAATCTTTTCCCCGAGTACTGGGCAGGGAAAGCTCTTCTTCATTGGAAGCACAGCTTTGCCTTTTGCTTTATGTATTGTGGGTTTCCTGAGCAGAGGATGACTTCAAAGCTCTTTTCAAACGTCGTTGTAAAAGGCTTCTTGACATTAAGCTTGGTTTTGTTAATGACCCGCTCTGCTTTCAGCTACCCATCAACGTCTCCGTCTCTAAATTCTTCTTCCGCCTCATCACCATCAATCGCTCTATCAGCCCCTCCCGGTCAGCCAGCATGTAACGCACAAATGGGCGTCGTCAACTACGGCGATTGTAACACAGCAATCGGGCTCTTGCCACGCGATGAGCGTGGGCGACCAGTCTTGCGCAACTTTTATACCAATCCAAATGACGAATCAAGCACACTGCCAAACGTACTGCTACCACTTGAGAAGACATATGGTAGTGATTTGCGGTCAAAAGGCTCCGTAATGTGCTAATTGATCTCTCAGGAAGCTGTACAGTTCAGGTGCTTCTCGCGACCAATTTCAACGATGTTCCGCATGACCAGAGTAGCTGGATAGATCTTATAGGACCGTTGCGTATCATCCTTCGTCAGTGTGCTCGAGATCACTCGATCGGAGGCGTCCTTGTCCGTAACGGTCCGTACTCCAAAAGAGCAGGGTCTCTTAAAACTTTGCTAATATCCGTTTCCTTCTAGGAAATCGTCAAAACATCGAGCTTGTGCTCTATGGTTCAAATTCGATTTACTCAAAAGTTCACATTCTTCGGAACTCCGATGACCCCTTAGCTGTATCGATTGCACAGCAAGAGTTGTTGGAGTTGCTCGGTCTGGCAGAAAATGTGTATGATGACCCCGGTAGCTCAGAGCAAGGAAGTCGAAGTTCCAATTCAAGCTCGGTCTCTTTGACCACCAGCCCACAGCCGAATGTCACGACGTTAGTAGATACGGCGTGAAATGCAGTCAATATGAACTCTATTCACCCCTGACAATGCCTTCGATTGATATTTGAAGCGGGCACTAATGCGTCATATCAACAATCTTCCTTTGCTAAGAAAGCGACTGATCTTCTCCCAAGCTAAATTCTTGCTCTGTCTTGGATTTTGTGTGATATAGGTGGCACCATTAGAGAGTAGAGAGACTCATTTAGAAAGGGTCGAGGAGACTGTGAGCTGGGGCCAGGTTTCTCTTTCATGTGCACGTGCACGTGCTATCATAGCCGCTTCTTAACCCTAATCCCGATGACCTTAGCCAGCAAAGATCAGCCTGTGAATCGGACACTTGATGAAGTATGAGGCGAGACTCTCTTCTATGTCTCCCCCAATGTCAGTGGCCGAGCCAAGCCAAGCCAAGCCAAGCCAAATTACTCATCAACGCTAACTTCATTAGCTCTAGCGTGTCTTCGCGCGTTTTCCTGTTCAGTGTTCAGTGTTTTCGTTTTCGTCGCGACCATCACCAAGGCTCACTTGCTCACTTGCTCACTTGCTCACTTGCATCTTGGCGCCGAAGCTCCCCATTTCGATTTTCGACTGTGACCGTAAGACTGCACCGCACGGAGGGATCTGTTTGCAGACAGGGTGGAGTTGGTACAGCGAGAGAGTCATGGAAGTAGCACGCTCACAGACTCTATTCGAGGCGGTCAGGCATCCCAGGCGGTCAACAATATTCCAGTATACGGGCACCGATCCCTCACTCATCCTTCACTTCCGATCCCTCATTCATTCTTGAGTGAAGGATGAGTGAGGGATCGGTGCCCGGATACGCCCGATTCTTTCAATCCTTCTACTAATTCACAGACAAAAGAAATATCTTCGATAGTCTTCGCTATCAATAAGTCGGCATGTATCACAGGCACCAATGCAAGGGTTTTTGGCATATCGCAAGATGCAACGCTTTTATCAGAAGCTACATGCTACTACATAATCGCACTGCGACAGTACCCAGACTCCCGGACATCACTTGGCGCTTTTTTGATGGTAAAAGACAGTTGATGAAGTCCTGAGCTTCTGCGACCTTCAGTCCTGTTTCACGGCAATTGGTTTCTCAGTCATAGATGCCAGTCGGAAAATGTGTCGAGCTTGGATCCGACTATCGTAGTCAACCGTTGCCGTATCTGGCCAAGAATTAGTGATGCATAATACAGGATCCTTACAGCCACGTTGGGACTCACGGAGAGTGTTTCTCCCATCAAATAAGACAACGGAATCTTTTTCCCACATCACTCTGGCTTGGAAATCATGGCCCATAACCACATGTTCGACCAAGAACTTCAGAAGGAGATCCGACTCGGTCTTCTTGAAACCAGCTATCCCAGTAACGAATTCTGCGTTGACCCAAATGGACTTCTCGCCTGTGACTGGGTGAACGCGTACAATGGGGTGGATTGATTCCACCGGGTTCCTGCGAACAATTCCTTCGACGCTGCGTACATGCTCGATCATCATTCTAGATGTATGTACGGCTTTTAGCCCATTGATCATATCCTGGAATGCAGGCGACAAACGTCTATACAAGTCAGCCGACACTTAGACCTAGAGAGAAGTGTCTTCCTTGTAGGAGAAGGGTTCTTGTGCAAAGCTTTACCTGTACGCTTCTGTGGTGTCTGCAAATACGGTATCGCCACCTACATCTGGACAAGCCAGGATTCCTAGCATAATGTATCCCGGCGGCTGTCTCTCATAGCTAACATCTTGATGCCAAAGAGTCGAAGTCATCTTGTGTCGAAGATGAGCCTCGATTTCATCCTGGTTATTATCTCGATGGATAATATGGAAGCCTGGGTATCCCTTCACACTGCCTGTGACTGGTTGAACATTGGGTACTCCGAAGTAAGCCATGAGGTCTTGCTGATATTTAGGTCCCGCTGCAAGGAAGTCTGATTGGTCTCGAAGCACAACGACTTTGCGCTTCGTGATCAGAAGTGCCAACTCGTCTTTGGCGGCGTCCGAAAGGCCCTTGAGGTTTATTCCCTCTACTATTGTACCCAATCTAGGCGTGATGTCGGTGGTCACGATATCCGAACTAAAAAGATTTGGCATATCTGCAGCAGCCCTTGTTGCTGGGTCTAGATATTCGAACGCTGCGGGGTCTTCGTGAAAAGTTTGGTCATCCCAGGAAGGCAGATACTCGGGGAAGTCTGTCCTCTTGTGTGCCACTCCATCGGCTGGTTTATATGGGAGGTTGACGTCGTATGTGACGGTCTCTTCTTTATGCTCATCTTTCCTGGTCTGTACTGTGGGTGCCATATTGACGATCTGGGTCGTGGATGAGGCGAATTGTGGTATTGAGAGGGATGTGGACCTGGGCCATTATGAGTTCAAATCTTCGAGGGCTTCTCAGGCCAGGGTCTTGGTGCCCCGCGTTTGAAGGATCTGACGGTACCCACATAGGGGTGAGAACTGCTAAGATTGATCATTATGGCAAGATTATGATCCGTAATCATACGTCTACGGTACGAAGCCATGACGGAATACAAGTGTGGGTCTGACTCTCTATGCTCACCATGCCGGTTGCTTCTCGCATGAGGCCTACAACATGAAAGCTAACGTGTACTCTGGTTGGTTCTATCGTTTCTTCGGCACTGCTAGCTGAGCTTGTGAGCGATGCATTGCTATATTACAATCACATCTGACATTAGGCGTCCAGTCTTAAAAAGGCTGACGCGTGTGGGCTTTTTCAGTTTTGTTCGTTCCAACCATTTTCTTTGTCAGGATTGATAAGCCATCAAGGCACTCAATCGGGTTTAGTCTAACCTTCCAGCATGCAAATACTAGCTGAGACATACATGCGCTGCAATCGGCCCCATTTTGTAGTCCTTGATAGTTGGGATGAAGCCCAGCGGTGAGTTGAGCGCTCATCAATTGCCAGTGTTATTGAAGTCCGTGCTCTCATACAGAGTAAGGCACATGCTATGATTTCAGTCTTCAGGCCTCCCACCATGTGGAAGACACCAAAGGTGGAGAAAAGGAATCCTTCGCCGAGGAAGTCACACTGCATTAGTTTCGGAGTTCAGTATTGGGGCGTGCCACCCTGTGCATGCCATTGTCCTCCGACCCTCCGACCAAAGTTGCGAACTTCCAGAAAAGCCTGGAATTTGTTTTCACGAGGCCGATTCCCAGTCCTCGTTCTATGTCACAATAATGATCCTTGACGCTGGATTCCAGAAAAATGGAGCTACCGAGCCGCGTGCGAATGCAATCTGCGAGGGGTGTGATACTCGTTCCTTCTGTTGGCTTTGGTACTTGGGCCGAAGGAGATACGAGCTGGTGTTACAAGGCAACGCTCGAAGCACTGAAGGCAGGATATCGCCACATCGACTGTGCATGGGATTATAACGTGCGCCTTATGAGTTCCTTTATGGCTTTGTACTAAATGCATAAAGGTCGATGACGCGGTTGGTGCAGCGATTTGCGACTCTAAGATTCCTCGCGAAGAGTTGTTCATCACATCCAAGTTCTGGCCTCAGTTCGCAGCACCTGAGAATGTTGAGAGATGCTTGGATCAATGCTTGGAAAGCATGGGTCTAGACTACTTCGATTTGTTCCTTGCACATTGGCCAATCGCTTTGCAAGCCAGTAAGAACTTGGTCGCAGCTGATGTCTTTGCTGGGACTACAAATGAGGACCGTTGCATCGATTGTGATATTGAAGGGAAGCCCACCATCGACTGGGCTCATACCTGTGCATCAATCGCTGCAGCCAATGGTCAAACGGGCAGCTTCAAATCGACTTGGCAAGCGATGCAAGGATTGGTAGAAAGTGGTAAAGTACGAGCGATTGGCGTGTCCAACTTCAATAGTGAACAACTACAAGAGATTCTCGATGTTGGCGGCGAAGTACCTGTATCATGCAACCAGATTGAGGCTCATCCATGGTTTTCAAACACAGAGCTGATAGTATTGATGGAGGAAAGAAATATTTTAGCAACAGTTTACAGCCCCTTTGGTGGAGACAAAGCCCCTGTCTTTCTCAACAATCCTATAATACAGCAGCTTATGAAGAAGACTGGAATGGGGGCGGGGCAATTGCTTCAGAGCTGGGCTGTTCAGCGAGGTACAGTGCCATTGGGCAAGAGCCAAACATTTGGTGAGCAGATTCAGTTTGCAAAATGTTTGACTACTGACAGCATCCTGCAGAACGTATAAGAGCCAATCTGAATATTCAGACCTTAGCGGTTGAAGACTTCAACTCTTTGAGTAGCTTGAATCAAGGGGACAAAGGCAGGACTTGTGATTTGGGCCCTGAGTGGGGCGTCAAGTTCTTCTAAACAGCTTATCTAAAATTCATGGATCACTGAAGTCTATCAACTTCTTCATTTTGAAACCTACGCATGCGTCCTGCTTGCCACCAGCATTTCAAGTATTAATGATGCTAAAGCAAGCCTATTTCGCTTCCTCATCTTCGCGGGCCTTACAGAACCTTCCCAGAGCCATCATAGGGAAGTAGTGACGATAGAGTTGATACCCGATGTAGAGGTGACGAGGAAAGCCAACGCCTGTATACTTGGCCTCCGGCCACGAGGCCCCACTACCTCCGTGATTGGTTTGGCTCTGTACAAGGTAAGCCACGCCGGTTGAAGTCGCCACACATGTTGTCGGAAGATGCGCTAACAGAGCCATGAGTGCCCAAGCGGTTTGCGACGGGGTCGAAGTCCCGTAGCCAGCACTCTGTGGGTCTATGTACGTATCGACATCTTCCCCCCAACCACCATCCTCATTCTGTACCTTTTCCAGCCAAGTCAGCGCGCGCACTACCATCCTTCGAACATTCGGGTTATGCGCATGGTACTCAAATCCGCAAAGGACGTTGCTGGTGCCATACAAGTAATTACAACTCCATCTACCGTACCACGCGCCGGTCAGCTCCTGATTAGCTGTCAAATATTCTATACCTTGCTCACATGCGAAATACATATGTCTCGCGAGCTCAACGTTGATCCCCCTACGCTTGCTGATCTTACTCAGTAGTCCAAAAGCCTCCAATACACGGCCCGTAACATCCGCTGTTGATGGATCGCAGAGTGCGTCCATGTCTGAGAAGGGTATCTTATTCAAGAAGAGCTTATCATTGTTGGAGTCAAAGGCTCCCCAGCCTCCATCGCGATTCTGCATGCCCAAGATCCACTTGGCGGCTCTGATCACTACTGACGATGAGGCAGAGGAGGAGTCATGTTTGAGGAAAGCTAGTAATGCTGCGGCCGTATCGTCAATATCAGGGTACCATGCATTATCGTACTCAAAGCAGAAGCCTCCCGAAACCAGCTGAGGATTGTATATGCGCCAATCGCCTTCGGGTCCAAGCAGCTGGCGGTTCTTGACCCAGTCGACAGCCCGATTCAAGCGTTCGTCTTCCATGTGAACACCGGCATCTAGCAGCCCAATGGTCATCAGAATCGTGTCCCAAACAGGCGAGATGCTGGCCTGATATCTTTTGCCATCACGGTCTTGCCACCCAAAGCGCTCGGTGGCTTTTAGCGCGCGAATAAAACGATCGTCTTCAAGAGAGTGTCCCTCTAGAGTCAAAGCCAAGAGGCCATTGTGCATAGCTGGTATGAAACCTCCCCAATCGCCGGAAGTCTCTTGATGCTCATAAATCCAACTCATACATTTGCGCAATGCATAGCGCCGTAAGAAGAAAGATCGAAAGCCATTGAAGTATGACAAAATCACGTCGATAGTAGCGAACAAGAACCCAGGCCAGTCGGTGCCCCACAAATTCCTAAGAGGCTCCTGGTACGCTATCGACACCCCTGACGAATTACGCCACAACTCATTCAGGAATTTGCTCTGAGTTCTTCCTTCAGTCACCGGCAATCGATAGATGGGCATGTGGTGGCAGATGACGAGCAAAGGTATGATGGTGGCGCGAGCCCAGGAAGAAAAGCTGTAAATGCAGATCGGCGCCCAAGAAGGCATGAGAATGAGCTCCGCAGGCAATTGTGGTATATTCTCCCATGGCCACAACCCAAATGTCGCGAGGAAAATTCGGGTGAAGATGCGAACCGCCGCCACTCTCCCAGCCGAGAGAATGAAGTCTCGAGCTTGGAGCATTCGCTTATCCTCAATTGAGACGCCCAATATTTTCAGAGCGAAGTATGCCTCAACGGACACGGACAAATTGCCTGGATAGTCGTCGCCAGGGGCGATACCCCATGATCCGTTCGGCTTCTGATCCGAGAAGAACCATCTGCACAACTCTTCTCGATCATGACTCAAGTCTCGACCAAGCGCTTGTTGCAGGAAGACATACTCGGCGGTCATGGTTGCATTCGAGCGCAGTTCGCCAATCCAGTGTCCATCTGGCTTGGCGATATCAAAGGCATACTCCCTGGCCAGATCAAGACTACGGCGGGCGCTGGACAGCATAGAATCCATAATACTCAAGATGGAAGCCTATAAATCTTTCGAGGAGTCTCTACTAGGGAGCACTATGAGAGTATTTGTGATGGTTACGAGCTTAGTGACCGGCCAATTATATATTATGTCGCCACTATGAAAAATGGACACTCGTGTGTTACTACTACAGGCGAAACACACATTGCGCCACGCCGAGTTCCATCATCATCTGTATAGAGTGATGGTGTTATCTCTTGCCATTGTTGATGGTCCAATTGCGAAGCATTTACAGTAAAGTAATCATGCGTGAGATACACCTTCGGTACCTATGAAGGATCAGGGGATCAGAGGCGCTCTCGTGCATGTGGAACCAACGGAAAAGCAAATTGAAGTTCACGTGCTACCTCCTCATACTTCATTGGCACTAAGCCTCTCTGAACAAACAACAACTTGTGTAATCTCGAAGCAAAGCAATTAAAACATGGTAGCGGAGTGGCCTAGTAGACTTCATATTATGGAACATCGTTCTGGGCCAATTCGTTCGCAACAGGTGTATCAGTAAGGATGATGGTTGAGCGCATGAACGTCTGGAGCTGGCATTGACTGAGTGGAAGCTAGTCTTTGGTGGGAGCTCCTATCTAGGATTTATGAGAAGCTATAATGGCAATGCGAGCTCGACCTAGTATTCACTCAATACTGCCAAGGACCATATTACAACTCAACTTGAGTAATACGTGGTAAGCACAAAAGTATCGCCAAGTGTAAGTACATGCGTTCTGGGCCGAACTTCAGCTGGCATCGGCTCAAGCTCAACCTACTGTATTAAGTTGGGTATCTGTGTGCAATGGCCACGCATATCATAGATAAACCTGCTTCTTTTTATTGTGAAAAGTCATTACTTGAGAAGAAAAAGCCTGTTCAGTCGCATGCTACTCTAGGACCACCCTCGACTTATGTAATTACTCCTGCAAAGCTCCCGGCAGATACCGAATCCTTTCTCTGCCCATCCTGGGGCCAGGATGCTCTGATAATGGCTGAATGATACTGTCTCGGATCACGCAAGCAATGCCAAACACTGTAGTAGCCCGCAGCACCAACCGCAATCTTCAATCATCGCTCTCAGAATCATCTCTGTAACGGCGGCTAGAGCCATAGTGCTAGCGACGGCGCCTATCGTCTCGTCCCACGTTTCCAGAACGTGTACGACTGGGACTCCGACGGGTTCTACGGCAGGTCTCGCCGCGAGATCGTTGTCCCCCATGTTCTTGGTCCTCGTACCGATGAGATCGAGGAGGCCGGTCGTCGTGGCGCCCGGCCATCCCCTCTCGGATTCGGCGTCTTCTCTCTTCTTCCCTCTCCCTTATCTCATCTATATCCTCCTCATGCCGACGTTGTTCGAGCCTCCGTCGAGACCGCTCATGCTCAAAGCGATTTTGCCAATCGTAGCGTTCATCAAGTGCTCGATCAAGCGTGTCTTCATCCAATCTTCTCTCTTCATCACGCTCGCGCACATGACTAAGATGAGCTTGATCATGGGAATAAGCAACGGGAACGAGGCCTGCACAATTTGGCAACACAGCGTGTCCTGGGACCCAATAATTCAAGCCGGCTTGATTTGGTGGCACGAGGTGCTGTGGACACCTAATGTAGCCGGCTGGGGGCGTAGGGTCTCCTCTTCGACGGCTGATTCCACCATAGATGTCAGTACCACCCAGGCCGCCTTGATCCCGTGGTACGTTGAGTCCTGGGATCCTAACAAGGCCGCCTTGATTTGTTCGCACAAGGATTACTGGATTACTATAACCCAGGCCGGCTTCATTTGGTGGAACGGAGAGCCCTGGGATCCTATTACCGTGATACACAGGGCGATCGAATGGTAGAACCATTGTGACTATAGCGAGTTTTCCGCTCCAATACTCTGACTTCGTGTCAATCCCAAGTTTTATGTTTCTAATTATCTCAAATGTAGTTTCTGGCCTGTGGAGAGGGCTTTCGTACTGCGACTGCTTCTTGAATGCGTAGGTTGTGGTTGTTGAAGAGTATAGTTGAGTTCGAGTAGCGAAGGCGTTAGGCTATGTTCCCAGAAATCTTGTTGGGAATAGAAGAAGGGGGAAAGAGCGACCCGAAAGATGCGGCGACATATTTCAGGAGGAATGGAATAATGTGTGTTGCGTGTCAAATTCGACAAAGTGTCAATCGAGTGATATACAGAGACAGCCTAAGTCTTCATGTTTTTTCTCTTATTGGGAGCCACCCATTGTGTTCTGGGCAAACAATCATATGTGCTATCGCACGAATGGTCAAGAAGGTGTTATAATCAATCAAATCCAGAAGTTCACATGACTTATCTTTACGTATGTTGATAGGCTAGTGGAATCAAAAGTCTTATTGAGGCCGAGCCATCCAAGCAATATGGTATATAGCAAGAGCAACACTTTTTCTTCGATAATATCTCAAGGGTGTTGCGAGTATGGTGATGAAGACCGTGCAATGCTGAGTAACCTTTTGCGACTTATTCGCCACGACAATGCCGCCGGCCACAAGCGCATTGTTCTGACAAATTAGAAGATTTGCGAAAGATCCTTAGGGAGAAAAATGGGCTTTCTGACTTTGGGCGGCTTGTCTGTCTCTCGTATAGCGGTCAAGGCTGGGCCATTTGTTCATCTCTCCACCATCTTCTCTTCCTGGCCACATCATCTTGCAGTAATTCCGGTCCCCACCCTTGCTCTTATATTCTTCACCATTGATTCATATGCAGAGTTGATTGATGGCGAGTCTGCGGAGTCTGTCTTGTTCTGTAGGCGGTGTAGCTCCTTCTGGTCGTCACAGGATCCAATATGCCGCTTTACACGGAGGAAGTTGCACTAACGGCTGAATAAAAGTGAAGTTAAGGTGAAGTAAGAGTAAGGTAGAAACAAAGCAGGAGTGCAAATGAACTAAAAGTAATAGTCATGTAGAAGTACATATGAAATAAAGTAGAGATAAAATAGGAGTCAAGTGAAAGCAAAACACAAGTAACGTGAGAGTAAAATAGAGATTTAGGGTTAGAATTACTAAGTTTACTCTTCAGGCTACAACTTGTGCACAAGCATCTGAGAACATAGTCTTGGAGTCTAGTGGTGCGCTGAAAGGATGAGTCGTAAGCATATACATAGATCAGTATGGCATTGTGCCACTCTATGAAATCGCAGAAGGACTCGGGGCAGAGGGGATCCCTAGAATCTGTATGCAAATTATCTGCCTTCCCATTCACGTGACTCACAGTAGTCACCCTCTTTATTCTGATTACTGAGCATTTGGATCAGGCCGACGTCGGCCCAACGCGCTCATTGGAAGTAATATAGATCCTAGGAAATTAGATTTTCCGCCCTCTATCCATTCTATGAAAGGGTTCTATCCAAAATTTTGGAAGTAAACTACCTTCTCTGCATGGTCTTTAACAATTTGCAGCCCGTCATCCATGGGACACAACATTTCAGACTCTTGATTCCTTGTTTTGGGGTCCACTCATCGAAGAAAGATCCCAACACATCTTGAATCTCAATCATCAATTGCCTTCGACCCTCAATCACATCCGTACGACGTTCATTTGACAGGTCCTCGTCAAACTTCCGGGCCAGATTGTCGGAAATGATGTGTAGATATCCGAACTCGGTGCCGCCTTCCAAAGAAGCCTTCGCCATGTGTCCGATCTCAGGGTCGACGAAATCGCATCGCTTCTCCATCTCCCGCAGCCAATCTTTTGATTCGTCGAGTACCGAGCAGAGTGAGCAATGGACACCTCGCGCAACACTTGGAGCATTATGTAGGTAAGGCTCGAGAGGGTTTTCCCAGTCGAGCATCTCGCCAAGGAGCAAGCTCTGACCTCCTGATGCGAGAGTATGATTAGGGATATACTCGGCCTGCAGAGACCCCAGCTTGCCCACATACACCACACATTTCACTCCATTTAGCTTTTGAAGCATTCGGACCAGGTTACCACCAATGTCTCCCCAGTAACAAATCCTGCACCCTAGGAAAGCAACATGGTAGCCTTGCTTGGTCAACATCTTTTTCCATGAGAAGAGCTCATTGGTGCTTTCAGCCCATGATCCTTGAGTCCAACGGTCCATTTTATGGACGTATCCGATAATCGCAATGTCGACTATACCCATTTGGGCAAGATTGGAGTTCAGGAAAGGCTCGAAACGTTCCGTCTTCGATGGTAGGATATACTCTACAACACTGAAGTCTTTGCCCTTCAGACACAGAGCAGTAGCTGTGATAGCTGCATAATGTTCTACGTAATCGACGCCTAGAAAAACGTTGAGTTGAATTGTAGTGGGGTCAAGGGTTGTGGTTGTGGGACGCATCCAGTTGAAAGGTTTGTCTCTCTTCTCGATAGAGGCGATACAAGCTCTCTCGTGGTCTCGCTCATGCTTGCCCTTGACAATGATTCGTGACCAATCGCGGCCCTGAAGGTCTGGGTGGTCCCTCATACGTAGGTATTCTGACAGAGAGTCTCCCATGGTATGGGTTTCTCTAGATGCGACCGTAGGTCTCAAGTGGACGTTAGGTTGACAATGAGACTTAGGAAAATTCAGAGGGGAGCAAATTTGCATTATAAGGCCGGGTCGATGAACCCCGGACTTGATTCTTGGTTCTGCCATATCTGCAAGGTTTTTCGAGACGTACGATGACTCGAACGAGCGACCCGAAAGATATAAATTGAAGGAAAGAGCCTTTTACATTTTGACAAAAGTTGTAGAGCCGGCGTCTAAGAACTTTTATTCGTCGCCCTCCCTAGAGTAGGGTTCGTTGTCCCACTAGGGATGCTGTAGGAGTAGGAGTTTGTAAGCAATGCCAAGTTACGTCAGTGTAGCACAATCCTTCCAGTTTCCCCGAGCTGCTCCACAGAAAAGTCTAGTTGCTTAGGCTGGCGGTCAGATCTGCAAGTACCCAGGCAAGAAGGCAACCATATTTGACGAGATCTTATTGTTGAAGCTCAAGAATTATCTCTCGGCCGCACAATCGTAAGTATGACGAACCTGGTTTGGCGTCTTTAGTCTCAATGAGCCGTTGGTCAATACTGATGTAGTACAAATCAATGTTGAATGTATATGAATATGGTGACATGTGAGCATGCGAAGTGGAAGGGAAAAAATAAGCCGGTTGATCTTGCACATTACGGGTACCTACAGAACCCAATATCGACAATATGCCCCCAGTCTCAGAAGGCTAATTTCAACCAGCAGCTAAGAAGCGGACCACATCGCGAAGCAAGTATATTGGAACAAGATCGGTTCGAAACGGCAATCGTGAAGGGTCATCGAAGCTCTTTTTTTTTTAACGGCCCCGCATTAAGCATGTCGGCAACTTCAGAGGTCTGGATGACGACCGATAGATTACCCTTGAACCGTTCACCTCGAGGGTTCCATACTATCATTCGCCAGCTCAGCTTGGATACTTGTCTGTCCAGATGTGCCTCTGCTCTGAACGAGAGCTGTGGCCTTCTGGGCTGTAGGGAATCACCTCTGCCACGATATCAATGGAAAACACACAAGCGGCAAAGCCCCTATACTGCGACGGTGTCTGCGATAGATGAAGATCCGGCATCTACCAAGACCTAGATGAGACGATGAGAAGCTTTTGCAATGAAGGCAGACTCTGAGCGGCTATTGAAGGCACATAAAAATCAACGAACGATGGTCCTGATACTGCTTCCTTGAAGGTGTATTAGGAAGACCATACGGGTAATTGGATCTATGGTTGGCCATTCTATAGCGGATTCGGGTATATGGCGTAGTATTCAGTCATATTGCTGCAATAGCTGGAATCAACATCAACGTCATCTTCATTCCTCCTATCGGTAGTATTCTATTGGAAGCCGAATGTATTACAGAATGGCCAGATCCTGTTGCTGACATTGGCCCAAAGCCAGTTGCTGATCCAGCAGCACTTGGCGAAGACAGGCCAGACGAGAGCGCAGGGCCGAGGCCTGTGACAGAAGCCAAGTCGATTGTACTGGAGCCTATGATCAAGACAGAAGCACCTAGGGAGATTGGTGTGCTCGAGATCGTGATCGCGGGGCTGCCTTGGAATACTTCCGTCCCATCAATAGCCAAACCTTTCGGGTAAGCCGTAAATGTTTCGCCATCTATCGTGAAGATAGGAGGAGTCGCTATATCGCTAAATGATCCAGAAAGCAGGGTCGGCTTCGCAGTCAGGAAGCCATGACTGCTGTCCGGAGAAGCGCTTAGCGTTACAGACCCATTGACCAGCACCGGGCTTGTTGCAACTGCATGTTGCTGCCCATATCCTGTTATGTTCGAAGCATTACTATAAGATGTTATGAGAGTCTTGGTGGCAACGGCAATTTTGGATTGGTCCAGAAGAATGCTGACCCTAGACCCCGGGAAAGCTGACTCGACTTGTGTTTCGGGAGTCCCATCAGTTGGGAGCAATGCGGGCTCAGAAGACTCCGTCTGCAATGTAGTAGGTACGAGATGCAAGCCACCGGCTGCCTGATCTTCAGTCTTCGAATGAACACTTTGAGCTGGCTGATCCAGTGCCAAGCTTTCGTAGACTCGAGTGTACGTCAAGCCACCGACGACTATGGATTGCAGGGCGGCTAGCAGTAGTAGTGCATCCGATGGCGAACTGGGGGAACTATCTGCCTTGGTACTTCGCGGGTTATTGCCTGCTTTTTGGCCTGTCACTGCTGCCGTCTCGATTGGAGCTGATCCCGACGGTCCTGGTTCAGATACAGTACCGCTCTCGTCGAGGATTGCCGGACTCTCTTCTACTTGGGGTTCCACTGGAGCGTACGTGATACCACCAATTACTACTGGTGCGAGTGGTAACGATGCTAGAACCGCGATTGCCTCTCCTGAGGACGAAGTAGGTCGCCCTGCAATCGAAATTGAATGCTTAGTTTGTTGTGCTTGCGCCGATGAGGGTGGCAAAATTCCACTGCCTACAGGAAGAGGAGCTGCTTGGTCTGCTGGACTCAGGCTAGCCGGCAAAGGTATGACATCAATCGTAGAAAAGATGGTAACGGGACCCTTGCCGATCTCTGCATTTGCATTACTTGCATGAGAAGGAGCAGCACATAAAATCGAGGTATCTGTCGAGGCCAACAAAGTCGTGGGATGTAATGAACCCGTCGTTGGGGAAAATGAATTCACTGAAGATATTGGGTCCAATACTAAGCCAGTCAATGTCGGAATTGTTTCAAAGTGTGTCCCATGATCTGATGATGACGAGATGTGTCCAGAGCTTGAATTGAGCAGGATTTTGGACTCATGTCCAACCGCAGTAGTCTTTGAGCAGACCGAAGAAGGGAGGATCGAGGCGATTGGCGAAATATTTTGCCCGCTCATGGACGCTACTTTCCACGATGTCGTCGCTGATGGCGTTTCCACATAGACTGATCTTGAGACTGCCTGCATACCTTGGACTTTGTTTTTCACAATGTCAGTCCTCATTCAGCCGCCTAACAGGTAATACACACCGGGGGCGAGTTGCACTATCATGAGCCCAAGCCGAGCAACTTGGAGGACTCGGAACCGCCATTGCGTATTCATGATATGCAAGCTCGACTTGAACGCTACCACAAAAATCTGACATAATGTGTAGATGGCAACCACGGACCGCAACAAAAGGAGAGAATGAGCCTCTCTCACAACGCATAAGCCTGGAAAATGTTCATCAAATGCACGAAAGAGATGAAGCCAATACAACAAGGAAACTTTGACAAGCCCTACAATTAACCATCGTCAGAGGAGACATGGATTATGCGGCGTAGGGGATCCCGAGAGGATCTTGGTGTCTCACGAAGGTTAGTTCAATGCCTGAAACCCAACGAACCTTCCTGCGGGTACAATCAGAATCATAGTTGCGGCGGCCACTGAAAGACCCTGGCGGAATGACCAAAGCAGAGAATAGTTGATGTGGCAATATTGGGGTGAGATCCTACTGTAATTAGTCACGAAGAGAGGTAGTTTGCATGACGCAGGCTCGGTAGAGTACCTTACTGTAGGAGGAAGTTTTGTGTCCTACCGTAGAGCTTCACTAGGCTTCTTTGTAGTATACCGTAGTTTACAACGGTGAACGTAAAGAGCAGCCTTTTCCGTACATTATTGTCTTCGTTAAGCTAAACTAGATACTCTGTCGAGTCTGTCTATACTTCCTTCTTGACTTGGAGCCTCACATTGTCTGCTACCACAGAAATCGCCATTCTGTACCCATCATGATGTTGTAAACCCTCCAATAGCCATAGAAGTTGAATTGGCACAGCATTCAATCACATGCCGTCCGAAGCATTACCAGGCAGCCAGGATTTGCTTCAACATCTGACTTGGGCTGCGTACTTTCCTCTCAGAGCCCATACATTATCAACATTGCTCATATGGTGGATGAATGCACTCTCTCAACCCCTTCCTCCGGGCCTTCTTCAAGAGTGCCCTTCCTTCCCAATGCAACCCGGTCAATAACCACGTGAGTTGCCCAGAGCTGCTGAAAGTTTCACAGAAGCTGAGCAGGCTCGTAATTAAGATGAACACAGATCCTCCTCGTACCCACGACTGAGTGCCTCTTTTCCGCGAAAGACCGCGAGACTGGCTCCTTATATACGGACCTAGCGGCATCCGAAGATTTCCTAGCAAGCCATGTTCTACGTATATCAGGGTCGTCCGTGTCTGGAGGTAATAGTGTGCGAGATAGCAGAGGTAAGGCGAAGCAATACAATACCATCAATGGGCGAACAGTGGTGGTGAAGGAATCATTCGTGTACAGCAACAAAGGTACGCGGAGCGAAGAGCTGTGGATCAAAGGCGCCCTGGGCTGACGTTATTTTTCTAGGCTTCAAGAATCTCAATCAGGCTCAGCTCCTTAGCGATCAGCTATACTATCCTGACAATTTAGACGCGCAACAATGGCTCGTGTACTATATCTCAAGACCTTTGATAGGCGCTTACGAAACGATCAAGATAACGCCTGCTACCCTCCCTACTGTACTCCAAAGTATCAAAATGTCTGGCGAAACACCAAAAGTCAGCGGCCACGCCCAAGCCGAAACATCCTCTATGGAGAAGAAGGACATTAAGACCTTCAACGAGCTCCTCAATAATTTCCCCATGATTTCACGACAAATGACGCCTGGCTTGGAGAAGGTGTTTAATGATTTCCGCAGGGAAATGCGCGAGCGACCGTCACCAGCTTTGACGAAGAGCTCCAATCACTCAAGGAGATCGTCCGTAGTGTCTACATCCTCCAAGTCTAATGGATCCATCCACAGTCAGTACTCAAATGGGCATTCAATTACACCATCCGTGTCAACTTTGCGCGTTGATGAGGAAGAAGACCATATGCGAAAGAGCTTGGAGTCTGCTGTCACCGCAGCAATCGATTTGTTCCAGCAAGTTGACAAGCAGCAGCTGTCTCTCGTGGGCGCGACGACAGATCTTACGGGACCTAGGGTCGAGCGTCTTATCGAGAGGTACATCACGGAACAATTCCATGACGGCATCATCTTTCCATTACTTTCCCAGAGCCGGAAACTAGACGACGACGAATTAGATTCTTGTATTCGCGGTATGCAGCACATAGATATCGCTCAGGTCGGCATTTCCATCGAGAACGGGCGAAGTGGTAAAGAGCAATTGAGGAGCAGGATTGCGAAAGGCGTGGGAGAGTTTCGACACCTTGGTGTTGCTGGAAGTGCGCAACAGATGATGGACATCCTCTTAGCCACGCAAAAGATTATGACAGGGGATCCAGAGGAATCACCGAAGACTGTTGGTACAAATCACAGTAGCAAAGAATTAGACAATTCCGAAAAGTTTCCCTCAACATTCACCATGAACGCTGATACCTTAGTGTCTCTACTGCTTGTGGTGGTCATTCGATCGCAAGTCAAGCACCTTCATGCCAGACTTACCTATATGAGGAACTTCATCTTCGTCGATGATATCGAAAGCGGCGAAATGGGGTACGCGCTTAGCACTTTCGAAGCAGTCTTATCCTATCTGGCTTCTGATTCGGCAGGCTTGCGAAATGCAAGCCGAAGGAATAAGCGTTTATGGCAAGCTACAAGAACTGGTGATGTGCAGGACATCAAAGCGATTCTGAACCCGGGAAGCGAGTCTCGCCCGAATACGGTTCATAGCCATCTTCCACGCAATGCACCCCTCGAAGGAGCCGTCGTTGCAGATGAGGCGGAAACGACAAATCGCCGGCCAAATGCCCCAGAGGTTTTAGACCAAGCCAGGGCGCCGACTACTAAGAGCGAGGACGGGTATGTTTCGGAAGGCTCCACCCTTGCTCACGTCTTCCCTTTCCAAACCACCGCGCCCACTCGTACAAGGAAACGGGTATCGATGGACGTACGCAGCTATTCGAACGCCTCGGAGTCATCGTTTGTCTCCCGTACCACAACGATTGACTCGAAAATGGGTGCCATTGAAGGAGATACATCTATTGCGACGCTCGCCCAGACACAAGACACTGAAGGGGACTCAATACTCATGATGGCAGTGGAAGCTCAGCAATCGGGTGCTTTGAATTACCTGCTGTCCTTAGAAAAACACTTCCCAGTCAAGTTCATCATGGAAGATGCCAATAAGGAAGGCACAACTCTTCTGAGTGCAGCCGTTCAATTGGGTCATTCTGAGCTCATTGAGGTCTTGTTGCGACGCATCTTCCAGTCACGGGATCGACAAGAAATCTCAGACTACTTCGCAAGAGCTGATACTCGAGGCCGAACGGTAGCACACTATCTATTCAACGCACCCTGGTTGTTACCGAGATTCTGCGACTTCTTGCCATGGCGACAGAAAGACAACAACGGTCAGACACCCCTACTGGCACTCTGTAGGTCTTATGACCATCCTGATTATTCTGATATGGTCAGCGATTCGTTGCAATTTGCCACACACAAGCAGGGTGATGGACAGCCCCTCCACCTAGATGATCACATCGATTTAAAAGGAAATACTCTGCTACACGTGGTCAACGATCCTTCATTGGCGGTCCGAATTTTAAGACACTGTGATTCCGACGCCAATGCAACAAATGATAAACATTTCACGCCTCTGATGGTAGCGAGTAAGTACGGGCGGATGAACATGGTGCGGGCGCTTTTTGGCGACAGTCGAGTTGATGTCTTGGCCAAGGAATTAAGAGGCATGACAGCCGTTGAACTGGCAAAGGATGACGAGATTCGTAACCGGATAGATGATATGATGCTAGTCTCGAACGTACCAGCAGCTGATGGTCGAGTCACCTCAGTGGTACGCTCATTCTTTGTCGAAGATGCTTCGATACGTCTCATCATTAAATCTGCTATTCGTAATGAAAACGGCATGATCGGCGTTACAACTTGCAGAAGATCTCTGATCGACTTTGAGAACCTAGCGAAGTGGCTATCTATCGAGCACCCTGCCTCTTGGCTGCCCTCCAACTTCAACTTCCGGTCGCCGTTCCAGATACCTTCGCGGCCCTCCCGAGCAGTACTGCAGGACATTCAGGTACGGCTGGACAAGTTCCTAAAGATTATGCTCGCTCACTCGACCTTCTCGACGCATGAATTGCTATGGGAGTTCATTCTCTTTCCAGAGATACAACCTGAAATGATGGCCGAACGTAGCAAGAAGAAAGCGGAGATTCGACTGGAGAATCTTAGAGACGAGTACGAACCTGTGGTAGATACTAAAGAAGTCTCTACTTTCGTAGAACACGCCAGGGAATCTACTCGCAGTGTCAGCCACTCCACAAAAAGCGTTATTCGGAGGGCCAATAGTATTCGTGTCGGCTCGCTAAGTATGTCTCATCAAACCCACCCTTTGCTGTTGCCTCTATTAATGATTTAGTAGATTTTTCCATTGCCCTCGATCTTTGCGCTAAGTCGTTCGCAACGCTATCATATCTTCCAAATACGCATATCAACGCTCTCAGTCGCTTCGCGAATTGCTTTCAATTACTTCCCTCAGATCCCTATAATTTCTTCCACGAAGAAATTACTGCCATCTCCTCCACAATTCTTGCCATACTGTCCTCCCTGGCGCGGCCACAAACCCTCATCAGCTCTCTTGCTACCACACAACGGGCCATTGACCGTCACGAATCCTCGCTTCGCCGATCAGACCGCTGGCCTTTGGGCCTGCTCGATGAAACCAGAAAGGGAATACACGCTGAAGCGCAAGAGAAAGCGGAGAAAAGTAGAGATGAGCTTAGGACCACAGGATGCGAGTTAAGGTATACGCAGCAGACTGTTGCTGGAGAATTGGCACAATGGCAGGAGCTGCATGCGAAGCTCGGAAAGAGGGCTATCAAAGCGCTAGCAGAAAGAATGGTGATCAGGGAGAAAGACCGTTTAGAGAGCATGAAGAGAGCTGTAAGGAGTTTGGTTGATTCAAGGAGAGGTTGACAATTCAGCGTCTTGGAGACACGCATTCATCGGTCCTGGATGATTATCGGCGTCTTCATGGGGTCCGTCAGGCGTTTGGAGAAAGATACCCCGGTCATTCTGTTTGATGTACAATTTTTTGTCTCATCGTCTCGTCGTCTTTATACCCAAAACCGCTCCATATGGTCGACGATCTCATGGTCCATGTATTATGCGTACTTGGCATTCTAGAAGTACCGTGCAGCAGCAGGGATCCTTATCGAGCCCACGTTATGCGTATGACCTCCTCAAAAAATTTGCAGAAGCCATCCCTATGGTCCTCTCAAGTAAAGCTATCGCCGTCACGTAGTCTGAGCCACTGGCTAGGCCTATATGTCAGGAAGAAAGAATATACGCACTTCAGAGCTTGATACACTTCTTACGGCAATCATCTCGCGTTATATTCAGCCCATTCTGATGCCCAAATCAAGCCTATTCATCAATTTACTTGCGCGCAATGGCAGTAAATGCCACCATCTCAAACCCCACTTTCCCACCCTCACCATGCACAGCACACTTACTACCCCCTCTAATCACCTTCAAGAACCCATCCTCCATCTGCCCCTTCTCCTCATCCGTCCAACCCTTCCCCACCATCAACCTCAGCGTCTCAGTCCAATTTTTCGCAGCAGCCTTATCGTTCTCAAACCACGCATACACCATAACATCACTCTCCTTTACATCTTCAAACCCACCATCCCTCAACGTCTTCTCCAATTTCCCTGGTACCTGCCACGGCTCCAAAAACGGAAACGTCGTCTTCTCCTTCCCCGGTTTAACAATCTCCTCACACTCGTGCAACAGCGGATACCAACCAACAGACTTCCACGTCGTCAGCGCCGCCACACCACCAGGTTTAAGCGTGCGATAGAGCTCAGCGGCGCCTTTGACGGGATCACGAAACGCAAAAATACCCAAAGAAGTGAATTGAACATCGAAAGTCTCATCCGCAAAACGCAAATCCATCCCATTCATGACCTCCGTATCAACTTTCCGTCCCCCACTGCTCCACGCAGGCGTAGCGTCAATAGTCGCCTGATTCGCCTTGATGAAGTCCTCGCTAATGTCGACGGCCGAGATGTGGATTTCCTCGTGCTGAGAAAAGGCTTCGCTTTGGAGACATACGCCGGTGAGGACAGCGGGACCGCATGCATTGTCGAGGATGCGGAGGGGAGTGGATGGTG